>JBCNJP010012042.1:0-14465 GCA_039602395.1 Deinandra increscens subsp. villosa
TCCTAATTAAACCCTCTAAGCCCAGCCCAACTTATTTAATATTACAAGCCTCATAATCTAGCCTCTACAACGCCACTAACCAAATAGTCACTACAATTCATTCTAAGACTCACTCACATAGATACAATACACGAGACACTCATAGCATAGGAATATGCTCTAACATATATAACCAATAAGTTGTGTTTAGGACCAATGATGGCCCAATAATGTGTGTTTAATTGGGACTAATGAGTCTCACTAAGGGTTGTATATAACCAATAAGTTGTGTTTAGGACCAATGATGGCCCTATAAGGAGTGTTTAGCAGGGCAATGAGGGTCGGTTGGGGCCAATAAGTCCTAGTAAGGTGTGTCTTATATAACCAATAAGTTTTGTTTAGGACCAATGTAGCCCAATAATGTGTGTATATAACGAATAAGTTGTGTTTACGACCAATTATCGCCCAATAAGGTGTGTTTAGTTGGGACCAATGAGTCCCACTAATGTGTGCATATAACCAATACGTTGTGTTTAGGACCAATGATGGCATAATAAAGTGGGTTTAGGGACAATGAGGGTCGGTTAAAACCAATAAGTCCTAGTAAGGTGTGTATATAACCAATAAGTTGTGTTTAGGACCAATGATGGCCCTATAAGGAGTGTCGGTTGGGACCAATAAGTCCTAGTAAGGTGTGTCTTATATAACCAATAAGTTGTGTTTAGGACGAATGATGGCCCAATAATGTGTATTTAAGGGCAATGAGGGTCAGTTGGGACCAATGAGTCCCAATAAAGTGTGTATATAACCAATAAGTTGTGTTTACGACCAATTATGGCCCAATAAGGTGTGTTTAGTTGGGACCAATGAGTCCCACTAATGTGTGCATATAACCAATACGTTGTGTTTAGGACAAATGATGGCACAATAAAGTGGGTTTAGGGACAATGAGGGTTAGTTGGCACCAATGAGTCCTAATAAGGTGTTTATATAACCAATAAGTTGTGTTTACGACCAATTATGGCCCAATATGGTGTGTTCAGTTGGGACTAATGAGTCCCACTAAGGTGTGTATATAACCAATAAATTATGTTTAGGACCAATGATGGCCCAATAAGTTGTGTTTAATTGGGACTAATGAGTCTCACTAAGGGTTGTATATAACCAATAAGTTGTGTTTAGGACCAATGATGGCCCTATAAGGAGTGTTTAGCAGGGCAATGAGGGTCGGTTGGGGCCAATAAGTCCTAGTAAGGTGTGTCTTATATAACCAATAAGTTTTGTTTAGGACCAATGTAGCCCAATAATGTGTGTATATAACGAATAAGTTGTGTTTACGACCAATTATCGCCCAATAAGGTGTGTTTAGTTGGGACCAATGAGTCCCACTAATGTGTGCATATAACCAATACGTTGTGTTTAGGACCAATGATGGCACAATAAAGTGGGTTTAGGGACAATGAGGGTCGGTTAAAACCAATAAGTCCTAGTAAGGTGTGTATATAACCAATAAGTTGTGTTTAGGACCAATGATGGCCCTATAAGGAGTGTCGGTTGGGACCAATAAGTCCTAGTAAGGTGTGTCTTATATAACCAATAAGTTGTGTTTAGGACGAATGATGGCCCAATAATGTGTATTTAAGGGCAATGAGGGTCAGTTGGGACCAATGAGTCCCAATAAGGTGTTTATATAACCAATAAGTTGTGTTTACGACCAATTATGGCCCAATATGGTGTGTTTAGTTGGGACTAATGAGTCCCACTAAGGTGTGTATATAACCAATAAATTATGTTTAGGACCAATGATGGCCCAATAAGGTGTGTTTAGTAGGGCAATGAGGGTCGGTTAGAACCAATAAGTCCTAGTAAGGTGTGTATATAACCAATAATTTGTGTTTAGGACCAATGATGGCCCAATAATGTGTGTTTAGTTTGGACTAATGAGTCCCACTAAGGTGTGTATATAACCAATAAGTTGTGTTTAGGACCAATGATGCCCCAATAAGGTGTGTTTAGTAGGGCAATGAGGGTCGGTTGGGACCAATAAGTCCTAGTAAGGTGTGTCTTATATAACCAATAAGTTGTGTTTAGGACCAATGATGGCCCAATAATGTGTGTTTAAGGGCAATGAGGGTCCGTTGGGACCAATGAGTCCCAATAAAGTGTGTATATAACCAATAAGTTGTGTTTACGACCAATTATGGCCCAATAAGGTGTGTTTAGTTGGGACCAATGAGTCCCACTAATGTGTGCATATAACCAATACGTTGTGTTTAGGACAAATGATGGCACAATAAAGTGGGTTTAGGGACAATGAGGGTTAGTTGGCACCAATGAGTCCTAATAAGGTGTTTATATAACCAATAAGTTGTGTTTACGACCAATTATGGCCCAATATGGTGTGTTTAGTTGGGACTAATGAGTCCCACTAAGGTGTGTATATAACCAATAAATTATGTTTAGGACCAATGATGGCCCAATAAGGTGTGTTTAGTATGGCAATGAGGTTCGGTTAGAACCAATAAGTCCTAGTAGGAGTGTATATAACCAATAAGTTGTGTTTAGGACCAATGATGGCCCAATAATGTGTGTTTAATTGGGACTAATGAGTCTCACTAAGGGTTGTATATAACCAATAAGTTGTGTTTAGGACCAATGATGGCCCTATAAGGAGTGTTTAGCAGGGCAATGAGGGTCGGTTGGGACCAATAAGTCCTAGTAAGGTGTGTCTTATATAACCAATAAGTTTTGTTTAGGACCAATGTAGCCCAATAATGTGTGTATATAACCAATAAGTTGTGTTTACGACCAATTATCGCCCAATAAGGTGTGTTTAGTTGGGACCAATGAGTCCCACTAATGTGTGCATATAACCAATACGTTGTGTTTAGGACCAATGATGGCACAATAAAGTGGATTTAGGGACAATGAGGGTCGGTTAAAACCAATAAGTCCTAGTAAGGTGTGTATATAACCAATAAGTTGTGTTTAGGACCAATGATGGCCCTATAAGGAGTGTTTAGTAGGGCAATGAGGGTCGGTTGGGACCAATAAGTCCTAGTAAGGTGTGTCTTATATAACCAATAAGTTGTGTTTAGGACCAATGATGGCCCAATAATGTCTGTTTAAGGGCAATGAGGGTCCGTTGGGACCAATGAGTCCCAATAAAGTGTGTATATAACCAATAAGTTGTGTTTACGACCAATTATGGCCCAATAAGGTGTGTTTAGTTGGGACCAATGAGTCCCACTAATGTGTGCATATAACTAATACGTTGTGTTTAGGACCAATGATGGCACAATAAAGTGGGTTTAGGGACAATGAGGGTTAGTTGGCACCAATGAGTCCTAATAAGGTGTTTATATAACCAATAAGTTGTGTTTACGACCAATTATGGCCCAATATGGTGTGTTTAGTTGGGACTAATGAGTCCCACTAAGGTGTGTATATAACCAATAAATTATGTTTAGGACCAATGATGGCCCAATAAGGTGTGTTTAGTATGGCAATGAGGGTCGGTTAGAACCAATAAGTCCTAGTAGGAGTGTATATAACCAATAAGTTGTGTTTAGGACCAATGATGGCCCAATAATGTGTGTTTAATTGGGACTAATGACTCTCACTAAGGGTTGTATATAACCAATAAGTTATGTTTAGGACCAATGATGGCCCTATAAGGAGTGTTTAGCAGGGCAATGAGGGTCGGTTGGGGCCAATAAGTCCTAGTAAGGTGTGTCTTATATAACCAATAAGTTTTGTTTAGGACCAATGTAGCCCAATAATGTGTGTATATAACGAATAAGTTGTGTTTACGACCAATTATCGCCCAATAAGGTGTGTTTAGTTGGGACCAATGAGTAGGACCAATGATGGCCCAATAATGTGTGTTTAGTTTGGACTAATGAGTCCCACTAAGGTGTGTATATAACCAATAAGTTGTGTTTAGGACCAATGATGCCCCAATAAGGTGTGTTTAGTAGGCCAATGAGGGTCGGTTGGGACCAATAAGTCCTAGTAAGGTGTGTCTTATATAACCAATAAGTTGTGTTTAGGACCAATGATGGCCCAATAATGTGTGTTTAAGGGCAATGAGGGTCCGTTGGGACCAATGAGTCCCAATAAAGTGTGTATATAACCAATAAGTTGTGTTTACGACCAATTATGGCCCAATAAGGTGTGTTTAGTTGGGACCAATGAGTCCCACTAATGTGTGCATATAACCAATACGTTGTGTTTAGGACAAATGATGGCACAATAAAGTGGGTTTAGGGACAATGAGGGTTAGTTGGCACCAATGAGTCCTAATAAGGTGTTTATATAACCAATAAGTTGTGTTTACGACCAATTATGGCCCAATATGGTGTGTTTAGTTGGGACTAATGAGTCCCACTAAGGTGTGTATATAACCAATAAATTATGTTTAGGACCAATGATGGCCCAATAAGGTGTGTTTAGTATGGCAATGAGGTTCGGTTAGAACCAATAAGTCCTAGTAGGAGTGTATATAACCAATAAGTTGTGTTTAGGACCAATGATGGCCCAATAATGTGTGTTTAATTGGGACTAATGAGTCTCACTAAGGGTTGTATATAACCAATAAGTTGTGTTTAGGACCAATGATGGCCCTATAAGGAGTGTTTAGCAGGGCAATGAGGGTCGGTTGGGACCAATAAGTCCTAGTAAGGTGTGTCTTATATAACCAATAAGTTTTGTTTAGGACCAATGTAGCCCAATAATGTGTGTATATAACCAATAAGTTGTGTTTACGACCAATTATCGCCCAATAAGGTGTGTTTAGTTGGGACCAATGAGTCCCACTAATGTGTGCATATAACCAATACGTTGTGTTTAGGACCAATGATGGCACAATAAAGTGGATTTAGGGACAATGAGGGTCGGTTAAAACCAATAAGTCCTAGTAAGGTGTGTATATAACCAATAAGTTGTGTTTAGGACCAATGATGGCCCTATAAGGAGTGTTTAGTAGGGCAATGAGGGTCGGTTGGGACCAATAAGTCCTAGTAAGGTGTGTCTTATATAACCAATAAGTTGTGTTTAGGACCAATGATGGCCCAATAATGTGTGTTTAAGGGCAATGAGGGTCCGTTGGGACCAATGAGTCCCAATAAAGTGTGTATATAACCAATAAGTTGTGTTTACGACCAATTATGGCCCAATAAGGTGTGTTTAGTTGGGACCAATGAGTCCCACTAATGTGTGCATATAACCAATACGTTGTGTTTAGGACAAATGATGGCACAATAAAGTGGGTTTAGGGACAATGAGGGTTAGTTGGCACCAATGAGTCCTAATAAGGTGTTTATATAACCAATAAGTTGTGTTTACGACCAATTATGGCCCAATATGGTGTGTTTAGTTGGGACTAATGAGTCCCACTAAGGTGTGTATATAACCAATAAATTATGTTTAGGACCAATGATGGCCCAATAAGGTGTGTTTAGTATGGCAATGAGGTTCGGTTAGAACCAATAAGTCCTAGTAGGAGTGTATATAACCAATAAGTTGTGTTTAGGACCAATGATGGCCCAATAATGTGTGTTTAATTGGGACTAATGAGTCTCACTAAGGGTTGTATATAACCAATAAGTTGTGTTTAGGACCAATGATGGCCCTATAAGGAGTGTTTAGCAGGGCAATGAGGGTCGGTTGGGACCAATAAGTCCTAGTAAGGTGTGTCTTATATAACCAATAAGTTTTGTTTAGGACCAATGTAGCCCAATAATGTGTGTATATAACCAATAAGTTGTGTTTACGACCAATTATCGCCCAATAAGGTGTGTTTAGTTGGGACCAATGAGTCCCACTAATGTGTGCATATAACCAATACGTTGTGTTTAGGACCAATGATGGCACAATAAAGTGGATTTAGGGACAATGAGGGTCGGTTAAAACCAATAAGTCCTAGTAAGGTGTGTATATAACCAATAAGTTGTGTTTAGGACCAATGATGGCCCTATAAGGAGTGTTTAGTAGGGCAATGAGGGTCGGTTGGGACCAATAAGTCCTAGTAAGGTGTGTCTTATATAACCAATAAGTTGTGTTTAGGACCAATGATGGCCCAATAATGTGTGTTTAATTGGGACTAATGAGTCTCACTAAGGGTTGTATATAACCAATAAGTTGTGTTTAGGACCAATGATGGCCCTATAAGGAGTGTTTAGCAGGGCAATGAGGGTCGGTTGGGACCAATAAGTCCTAGTAAGGTGTGTCTTATATAACCAATAAGTTTTGTTTAGGACCAATGTAGCCCAATAATGTGTGTATATAACCAATAAGTTGTGTTTACGACCAATTATCGCCCAATAAGGTGTGTTTAGTTGGGACCAATGAGTCCCACTAATGTGTGCATATAACCAATACGTTGTGTTTAGGACCAATGATGGCACAATAAAGTGGATTTAGGGACAATGAGGGTCGGTTAAAACCAATAAGTCCTAGTAAGGTGTGTATATAACCAATAAGTTGTGTTTAGGACCAATGATGGCCCTATAAGGAGTGTTTAGTAGGGCAATGAGGGTCGGTTGGGACCAATAAGTCCTAGTAAGGTGTGTCTTATATAACCAATAAGTTGTGTTTAGGACCAATGATGGCCCAATAATGTGTGTTTAAGGGCAATGAGGGTCCGTTGGGACCAATGAGTCCCAATAAAGTGTGTATATAACCAATAAGTTGTGTTTACGACCAATTATGGCCCAATAAGGTGTGTTTAGTTGGGACCAATGAGTCCCACTAATGTGTGCATATAACCAATACGTTGTGTTTAGGACAAATGATGGCACAATAAAGTGGGTTTAGGGACAATGAGGGTTAGTTGGCACCAATGAGTCCTAATAAGGTGTTTATATAACCAATAAGTTGTGTTTACGACCAATTATGGCCCAATATGGTGTGTTTAGTTGGGACTAATGAGTCCCACTAAGGTGTGTATATAACCAATAAATTATGTTTAGGACCAATGATGGCCCAATAAGGTGTGTTTAGTATGGCAATGAGGTTCGGTTAGAACCAATAAGTCCTAGTAGGAGTGTATATAACCAATAAGTTGTGTTTAGGACCAATGATGGCCCAATAATGTGTGTTTAATTGGGACTAATGAGTCTCACTAAGGGTTGTATATAACCAATAAGTTGTGTTTAGGACCAATGATGGCCCTATAAGGAGTGTTTAGCAGGGCAATGAGGGTCGGTTGGGACCAATAAGTCCTAGTAAGGTGTGTCTTATATAACCAATAAGTTTTGTTTAGGACCAATGTAGCCCAATAATGTGTGTATATAACCAATAAGTTGTGTTTACGACCAATTATCGCCCAATAAGGTGTGTTTAGTTGGGACCAATGAGTCCCACTAATGTGTGCATATAACCAATACGTTGTGTTTAGGACCAATGATGGCACAATAAAGTGGATTTAGGGACAATGAGGGACGGTTAAAACCAATAAGTCCTAGTAAGGTGTGTATATAACCAATAAGTTGTGTTTAGGACCAATGATGGCCCTATAAGGAGTGTTTAGTAGGGCAATGAGGGTCGGTTGGGACCAATAAGTCCTAGTAAGGTGTGTCTTATATAACCAATAAGTTGTGTTTAGGACCAATGATGGCCCAATAATGTCTGTTTAAGGGCAATGAGGGTCCGTTGGGACCAATGAGTCCCAATAAAGTGTGTATATAACCAATAAGTTGTGTTTACGACCAATTATGGCCCAATAAGGTGTGTTTAGTTGGGACCAATGAGTCCCACTAATGTGTGCATATAACTAATACGTTGTGTTTAGGACCAATGATGGCACAATAAAGTGGGTTTAGGGACAATGAGGGTTAGTTGGCACCAATGAGTCCTAATAAGGTGTTTATATAACCAATAAGTTGTGTTTACGACCAATTATGGCCCAATATGGTGTGTTTAGTTGGGACTAATGAGTCCCACTAAGGTGTGTATATAACCAATAAATTATGTTTAGGACCAATGATGGCCCAATAAGGTGTGTTTAGTATGGCAATGAGGGTCGGTTAGAACCAATAAGTCCTAGTAGGAGTGTATATAACCAATAAGTTGTGTTTAGGACCAATGATGGCCCAATAATGTGTGTTTAATTGGGACTAATGAGTCTCACTAAGGGTTGTATATAACCAATAAGTTGTGTTTAGGACCAATGATGGCCCTATAAGGAGTGTTTAGCAGGGCAATGAGGGTCGGTTGGGGCCAATAAGTCCTAGTAAGGTGTGTCTTATATAACCAATAAGTTTTGTTTAGGACCAATGTAGCCCAATAATGTGTGTATATAACGAATAAGTTGTGTTTACGACCAATTATCGCCCAATAAGGTGTGTTTAGTTGGGACCAATGAGTCCCACTAATGTGTGCATATAACCAATACGTTGTGTTTAGGACCAATGATGGCACAATAAAGTGGGTTTAGGGACAATGAGGGTCGGTTAAAACCAATAAGTCCTAGTAAGGTGTGTATATAACCAATAAGTTGTGTTTAGGACCAATGATGGCCCTATAAGGAGTGTCTGTTGGGACCAATAAGTCCTAGTAAGGTGTGTCTTATTAACCAATAAGTTGTGTTTAGGACGAATGATGGCCCAATAATGTGTATTTAAGGGCAATGAGGGTCAGTTGGGACCAATGAGTCCCAATAAAGTGTGTATATAACCAATAAGTTGTGTTTACGACCAATTATGGCCCAATAAGGTGTGTTTAGTTGGGACCAATGAGTCCCACTAATGTGTGCATATAACCAATACGTTGTGTTTAGGACAAATGATGGCACAATAAAGTGGGTTTAGGGACAATGAGGGTTAGTTGGCACCAATGAGTCCTAATAAGGTGTTTATATAACCAATAAGTTGTGTTTATGACCAATTATGGCCCAATATGGTGTGTTCAGTTGGGACTAATGAGTCCCACTAAGGTGTGTATATAACCAATAAATTATGTTTAGGACCAATGATGGCCCAATAAGTTGTGTTTAGTAGGGCAATGAGGGTCGGTTAGAACTAATAAGTCCTAGTAAGGTGTGTATATAACCAATAAGTTGTGTTTAGGACCAATGATGGCCCAATAATGTGTGTTTAGTTGGGACTAATGAGTCCCACTAAGGTGTGTATATAACCTATAAGTTGTGTTTAGGACCAGTTATGGCCCAATATAGTGTGTTTAGTTGGAACTAATGAGTCCCACTAAGGTGTGTATATAACCAATAAATTATGTTTAGGACCAATGATGGCCCAATAAGGTGTGTTTAGTAGGGCAATGAGGGTCGGTTAGAACCAATAAGTCCTAGTAAGGTGTGTATATAACCAATAAGTTGTGTTTAGGACCAATGATGGCCCAATAATGTGTGTTTAGTTGGGACTAATAAGTCCTAGTAAGGTGTGTATATAACCAATAAGTTGTGTTTAGGACCAATGATGGACCAATATATAAGGTGTGTTTAGTAGGGCAATGAGGGTCGGTTGGGACCAATAAGTCCTAGTAAGGTGTGTCTTATATAACCAATAAGTTGTGTTTAGGACCAATGATGGCCCAATAATGGGTGTTTAAGGGCAATGAGGGTCCGTTGGGACCAATGAGTCCCAATAAAGTGTGTATATAACCAATAAGTCATGTTTACGACCAATTATGGCCCAATAAGGTGTGTTTAGTTGGGACCAATGAGTCCCACTAATGTGTGCATATAACCAATATGTTGTGTTTAGGACCAGTGATGGCACAATAAAGTGGGTATAGGGACAATGAGGGTTAGTTGGCACCAATGAGTCCTAATAAGGTGTTTATATAACCAATAAGTTATGTTTACGACCAATTATGGCCCAATATGATGTGTTTAGTTGGGACTAATGAGTCCCACTAAGGTGTGTATAAAACCAATAAATTATGTTTAGGACCAATGATGGCCCAATAAGGTGTGTTTACTAGGGCAATGAGGGTCGGTTAGAACTAATAAGTCCTAGTAAGGTGTGTATATAACCAATAAGTTGTGTTTAGGACCAATGATGGCCCTATAAGGACTGTTTAGTAAGGCAATGAGGGTCGGTTGGGACCAATAAGTCCTAGTAAGGTGTGTCTTATATAACCAATAAGTTGTGTTTAGGACCAATGATGGCCCAATAATGTGTGTTTAAGGGCAATGAGGGTCAGTTGGGACCAATGAGTCCCAATAAAGTGTGTATATAACCAATAAGTTGTGTTTACGACCAATTATGGCCCAATAAGGTGTGTTTAGTTGGGACCAATGAGTCCCACTAATGTGTGCATATAACCAATACGTTGTGTTTAGGACCAATGATGGCACAATAAATGGGTTTAGGGACAATGAGGGTTAGTTGGCACCAATGAGTCCTAATAAGGTGTTTATATAACCAATAAGTTGTGTTTACGACCAATTATGGCCCAATATGGTGTGTTCAGTTGGGACTAATGAGTCCCACTAAGGTGTGTATATAACCAATAAATTATGTTTAGGACCAATGATGGCCCAATAAGTTGTGTTTAGTAGGGCAATGAGGGTCGGTTAGAACTAATAAGTCCTAGTAAGGTGTGTATATAACCAATAAGTTGTGTTTAGGACCAATGATGGCCCAATAATGTGTGTTTAGTTGGGACTAATGAGTCCCACTAAGGTGTGTATATAACCTATAAGTTGTGTTTAGGACCAGTTATGGCCCAATATAGTGTGTTTAGTTGGAACTAATGAGTCCCACTAAGGTGTGTATATAACCAATAAATTATGTTTAGGACCAATGATGGCCCAATAAGGTGTGTTTAGTAGGGCAATGAGGGTCGGTTAGAACCAATAACTCCTAGTAAGGTGTGTATATAACCAATAAGTTGTGTTTAGGACCAATGATGGCCCAATAATGTGTGTTTAGTTGGGACTAATGAGTCCCACTAAGGTGTGTATATAACCAATAAGTTGTGTTTAGGACCAATGATGGACCAATATATAAGGTGTGTTTAGTAGGGCAATGAGGGTCGGTTGGGACCAATAAGTCCTAGTAAGGTGTGTCTTATATAACCAATAAGTTGTGTTTAGGACCAATGATGGCCCAATAATGGGTGTTTAAGGGCAATGAGGGTCCGTTGGGACCAATGAGTCCCAATAAAGTGTGTATATAACCAATAAGTCGTGTTTACGACCAATTATGGCCCAATAAGGTGTGTTTAGTTGGGACCAATGAGTCCCACTAATGTGTGCATATAACCAATATGTTGTGTTTAGGACCAGTGATGGCACAATAAAGTGGGTATAGGGACAATGAGGGTTAGTTGGCACCAATGAGTCCTAATAAGGTGTTTATATAACCAATAAGTTATGTTTACGACCAATTATGGCCCAATATGATGTGTTTAGTTGGGACTAATGAGTCCCACTAAGGTGTGTATAAAACCAATAAATTATGTTTAGGACCAATGATGGCCCAATAAGGTGTGTTTACTAGGGCAATGAGGGTCGGTTAGAACTAATAAGTCCTAGTAAGGTGTGTATATAACCAATAAGTTGTGTTTAGGACGAATGATGGCCCAATAATGTGTATTTAAGGGCAATGAGGGTCAGTTGGGACCAATGAGTCCCAATAAAGTTTGTATATAACCAATAAGTTGTGTTTACGACCAATTATGGCCCAATAAGGTGTGTTTAGTTGGGACCAATGAGTCCCACTAATGTGTGCATATAACCAATACGTTGTGTTTAGGACCAATGATGGCACAATAAAGTGGGTTTACTAGGGCAATGAGGGTCGGTTAGAACTAATAAGTCCTAGTAAGGTGTGTATATAACCAATAAGTTGTGTTTAGGACCAATGATGGCCCTATAAGGACTGTTTAGTAAGGCAATGAGGGTCGGTTGGGACCAATAAGTCCTAGTAAGGTGTGTCTTATATAACCAATAAGTTGTGTTTAGGACCAATGATGGCCCAATAATGTGTGTTTAAGGGCAATGAGGGTCAGTTGGGACCAATGAGTCCCAATAAAGTGTGTATATAACCAATAAGTTGTGTTTACGACCAATTATGGCCCAATAAGGTGTGTTTAGTTGGGACCAATGAGTCCCACTAATGTGTGCATATAACCAATACGTTGTGTTTAGGACCAATGATGGCACAATAAATGGGTTTAGGGACAATGAGGGTTAGTTGGCACCAATGAGTCCTAATAAGGTGTTTATATAACCAATAAGTTGTGTTTACGACCAATTATGGCCCAATATGGTGTGTTCAGTTGGGACTAATGAGTCCCACTAAGGTGTGTATATAACCAATAAATTATGTTTAGGACCAATGATGGCCCAATAAGTTGTGTTTAGTAGGGCAATGAGGGTCGGTTAGAACTAATAAGTCCTAGTAAGGTGTGTATATAACCAATAAGTTGTGTTTAGGACCAATGATGGCCCAATAATGTGTGTTTAGTTGGGACTAATGAGTCCCACTAAGGTGTGTATATAACCTATAAGTTGTGTTTAGGACCAGTTATGGCCCAATATAGTGTGTTTAGTTGGAACTAATGAGTCCCACTAAGGTGTGTATATAACCAATAAATTATGTTTAGGACCAATGATGGCCCAATAAGGTGTGTTTAGCAGGGCAATGAGGGTCGGTTAGAACCAATAACTCCTAGTAAGGTGTGTATATAACCAATAAGTTGTGTTTAGGACCAATGATGGCCCAATAATGTGTGTTTAGTTGGGACTAATGAGTCCCACTAAGGTGTGTATATAACCAATAAGTTGTGTTTAGGACCAATGATGGACCAATATATAAGGTGTGTTTAGTAGGGCAATGAGGGTCGGTTGGGACCAATAAGTCCTAGTAAGGTGTGTCTTATATAACCAATAAGTTGTGTTTAGGACCAATGATGGCCCAATAATGGGTGTTTAAGGGCAATGAGGGTCCGTTGGGACCAATGAGTCCCAATAAAGTGTGTATATAACCAATAAGTCGTGTTTACGACCAATTATGGCCCAATAAGGTGTGTTTAGTTGGGACCAATGAGTCCCACTAATGTGTGCATATAACCAATATGTTGTGTTTAGGACCAGTGATGGCACAATAAAGTGGGTATAGGGACAATGAGGGTTAGTTGGCACCAATGAGTCCTAATAAGGTGTTTATATAACCAATAAGTTATGTTTACGACCAATTATGGCCCAATATGATGTGTTTAGTTGGGACTAATGAGTCCCACTAAGGTGTGTATAAAACCAATAAATTATGTTTAGGACCAATGATGGCCCAATAAGGTGTGTTTACTAGGGCAATGAGGGTCGGTTAGAACTAATAAGTCCTAGTAAGGTGTGTATATAACCAATAAGTTGTGTTTAGGACGAATGATGGCCCAATAATGTGTATTTAAGGGCAATGAGGGTCAGTTGGGACCAATGAGTCCCAATAAAGTGTGTATATAACCAATAAGTTGTGTTTACGACCAATTATGGCCCAATAAGGTGTGTTTAGTTGGGACCAATGAGTCCCACTAATGTGTGCATATAACCAATACGTTGTGTTTAGGACCAATGATGGCACAATAAAGTGGGTTTAGGGACAATGAGGGTTAGTTGGCACCAATGAGTCCTAATAAGGTGTTTATATAACCAATAAGTTGTGTTTACGACCAATTATGGCCCAATATGGTGTGTTCAGTTGGGACTAATGAGTCCCACTAAGGTGTGTATATAACCAATAAATTATGTTTAGGACCAATGATGGCCCAATAAGGTGTGTTTAGTAGGGCAATGAGGGTCGGTTAAACCAATAAGTCCTAGTAAGGTGTGTATATAACCAATAAGTTGTGTTTAGGACCAATGATGGCCCATATAAGGAAGTGTGTTCAGTTAGGGCAATGAGGGTCGGTTGGGACCAATAAGTCCTAGTAAGGTGTGTCTTATATAACCAATAAGTTGTGTTTAGGACCAATGATGACCGAATAATGTGTGTTTAAGGGCAATGAGGGTCAGTTGGGACCAATGAGTCCCAATAAAGTGTGTATATAACCAATAAGTTGTGTTTACGACCAATTATGGCCCAATAAGGTGTGTTTAGTTGGGACCAATGAGTCCCACTAATGTGTGCATATAACCAATACGTTGTGTTTAGGACCAATGATGGCACAATAAAGTGGGTTTAGGGACAATGAGGGTTAGTTGGCACCAATGAGTCCTAATAAGGTGTTTATATAACCAATAAGTTGTGTTTACGACCAATTATGGCCCAATATGGTGTGTTCAGTTGGGACTAATGAGTCCCACTAAGGTGTGTATATAACCAATAAATTATGTTTAGGACCAATGATGGCCCAATAAGGTGTGTTTAGTAGGGCAATGAGGGTCGGTTAGAACTAATAAGTCCTAGTAAGGTGTGTATATAACCAATAAGTTGTGTTTAGGACCAATGATGGCCCAATAATGTGTGTTTAGTTGGGACTAATGAGTCCCACTAAGGTGTGTATATAACCAATAAGTTGTG
>JBCNJP010012043.1:0-14465 GCA_039602395.1 Deinandra increscens subsp. villosa
CAACTTTTTGGTTATGTACACACCTTTGTGGGACTCATTAGTCTCAACTAAACACACCTTATTGGGCCATAATTGGTCGTAAACACAACTTATTGGTTATATACACACATTATTGGGACTCATTGGTCCCAACTAACCCTCATTGCCCCTAAACACACCTTATTGGGCCATCATTTGTCCTAAACAAAACATATTGGTTATATACACACCTTAGTGGGACTCATTGGTCCCAACTAAACACAACTTATTGGGCCAGAGTTGGTCATAAACACAACTTATTGGTTATATACACACCTTATTAGGACTCATTGGTCCCAACTGACCCTCATTGTCCCTAAACACACTTTATTGTGCCATCATTGGTCCTAAACACAACTTATTGGTTATATACACACCTTACTAGGACTTATTGTTCCCAACCGACCCTCATTGTCCCTAAACACACTTTATTGTGCCATCATTGGTCCTAAACACAACTTATTGGTTATATACACACCTTACTAGGACTTATTGTTCCCAACCGACCCTCATTGCCCTACTAAACAAAACTTATTAGTTATATACACACCTTAGTGGGACTCATTAGTCCCAACTAAACACACCTTATTGGGCCATAATTGGTCGTAAACACAACTTATTGGTTATATACACACATTATTGGGACTCATTGGTCCCAACTAACCCTCATTGCCCCTAAACACACCTTATTGGGCCATCATTTGTCCTAAACAAAACATATTGGTTATATACACACCTTAGTGGGACTCATTGGTCCCAACTAAACACAACTTATTGGGCCATAATTGGTCATAAACACAACTTATTGGTTATATACACACCTTATTAGGACTCATTGGTGCCAACTGACCCTCATTGTCCCTAAACACACTTTATTGTGCCATCATTGGTCCTAAACACAACGTATTGGTTATATACACACATTAGTGGGACTCATTGGTCCCAACTAAACACACCTTATTGGGCCATAATTGGTCGTAAACAAAACTTATTGGTTATATACACACTCTATTGGGACTCATTGGTCCCAACTGACCCTCATAGCCCTTAAACACACATTATTGGGCCATCATTGGTCCTAAACACAACTTATGGGTTATATACACACCTTACTAGGACTTATTGGTCCCAACCGACCCTCATTGCCCTACTAAACACACCTTATTGGGCCATCATTGGTCCTAAACACAACTTTTTGGTTATGTACACACCTTTGTGGGACTCATTAGTCTCAACTAAACACACCTTATTGGGCCATAATTGGTCGTAAACACAACTTATTGGTTATATACACACATTATTGGGACTCATTGGTCCCAACTAACCCTCATTGCCCCTAAACACACCTTATTGGGCCATCATTTGTCCTAAACAAAACATATTGGTTATATACACACCTTAGTGGGACTCATTGGTCCCAACTAAACACAACTTATTGGGCCAGAGTTGGTCATAAACACAACTTATTGGTTATATACACACCTTATTAGGACTCATTGGTCCCAACTGACCCTCATTGTCCCTAAACACACTTTATTGTGCCATCATTGGTCCTAAACACAACTTATTGGTTATATACACACCTTACTAGGACTTATTGTTCCCAACCGACCCTCATTGTCCCTAAACACACTTTATTGTGCCATCATTGGTCCTAAACACAACTTATTGGTTATATACACACCTTACTAGGACTTATTGTTCCCAACCGACCCTCATTGCCCTACTAAACAAAACGTATTAGTTATATACACACCTTAGTGGGACTCATT
Source organism: Deinandra increscens subsp. villosa (assembly GCA_039602395.1). Lineage (NCBI taxonomy): Eukaryota > Viridiplantae > Streptophyta > Magnoliopsida > Asterales > Asteraceae > Deinandra > Deinandra increscens. Next base: position 1,791 of record JBCNJP010012043.1, read on the forward strand.
AGTCCCAACTAAACACACCTTATTGGGCCATAATTGGTCGTAAACACAACTTATTGGTTATATACACACATTATTGGGACTCATTGGTCCCAACTAACCCTCATTGCCCCTAAACACACCTTATTGGGCCATCATTTGTCCTAAACAAAACATATTGGTTATATACACACCTTAGTGGGACTCATTGATCCCAACTAAACACAACTTATTGGGCCATAATTGGTCATAAACACAACTTATTGGTTATATATACACCTTATTAGGACTCATTGGTTCCAACTGACCCTCATTGTCCCTAAACACACTTTATTGTGCCATCATTGGTCCTAAACACAACGTATTGGTTATATACACACATTAGTGGGACTCATTGGTCCAAACTAAACACACCTTATTGGGCCATAATTGGTCGTAAACAAAACTTATTGGTTATATACACACTCTATTGTGACTCATTGGTCCCAACTGACCCTCATAGCCCTTAAACACACATTATTGGGCCATCATTAGTCATAAACACAACTTATGGGTTATATAGACACCTTACTAGGACTTATTGGTCCAAACCGACCCTCATTGCCCTACTAAGCACACCTTATTGGGCCATCATTGGTCCTAAACATAACTAATTGGTTATATACACACCTTAGTGGGACTCATTGGTCCCAACTAAACACAACTTATTGGGCCATAATTGGTCATAAACACAACTTATTGGTTATATACACACCTTACTAGGACTTATTGTTCCCAACCGACCCTCATTGTCCCTAAACACACTTTATTGTGCCATCATTGGTCCTAAACACAACTTATTGGTTATATACACACCTTACTAGGACTTATTGTTCCCAACCGACCCTCAAGTGCCCTACTAAACAAAACTTATTAGTTATATACACACCTTAGTGGGACTCATTAGTCCCAACTAAACACACCTTATTGGGCCATAATTGGTCGTAAACACAACTTATTGGTTATATACACACATTATTGGGACTCATTGGTCCCAACTAACCCTCATTGCCCCTAAACACACCTTATTGGGCCATCATTTGTCCTAAACAAAACATATTGGTTATATACACACCTTAGTGGGACTCATTAGTCCCAACTAAACACAACTTATTGGGCCATAATTGGTCATAAACACAACTTATTGGTTATATACACACCTTATTAGGACTCATTGGTGCCAACTGACCCTCATTGTCCCTAAACACACTTTATTGTTCCATCATTGGTCCTAAACACAACGTATTGGTTATATACACACATTAGTGGGACTCATTGGTCCCAACTAAACAAACCTTATTGGGCCATAATTGGTCGTAAACAAAACTTATTGGTTATATACACACATTATTGGGACTCATTGGTCCCAACTGACCCTCATAGCCCTTAAACACACCTTATTGGGCCATCATTGGTCCTAAACACAACTTATGGGTTATATACACACCTTACTAGGACTTATTGGTCCCAACCGACCCTCATTGCCCTACTAAACACACCTTATTGGGCCATCATTGGTCCTAAACACAACTTTTTGGTTATGTACACACCTTTGTGGGACTCATTAGTCTCAACTAAACACACCTTATTGGGCCATAATTGGTCGTAAACACAACTTATTGGTTATATACACACCTTATTAGGACTCATTGGTCCCAACTGACCCTCATTGTCCTTAAACACACTTTATTGTGCCATCATTGGTCCTAAACACAACTTATTGGTTATATATACACCTTATTAGGACTTATTGTTCCCAACCGACCCTCATTGTCCCTAAACACACTTTATTGTGCCATCATTGGTCCTAAACACAACTTATTGGTTATATACACACCTTACTAGGACTTATTGTTCCCAACCGACCCTCATTGCCCTACTAAACAAAACGTATTAGTTATGTACACACCTTAGTGGGACTCATTAGTCCCAACTAAACACACCTTATTGGGCCATAATTGGTCGTATACACAACTTATTGGTTATATACACACATTATTGGGACTCATTGGTCCCAAGTAACCCTCATTGCCCCTAAACACACCTTATTGGGCGATCATTTGTCCTAAACAAAACATATTGGTTATATACACACCTTAGTGGGACTCATTGGTCCCAACTAAACACAACTTATTGGGCCATAATTGGTCATAAACACAACTTATTGGTTATATATACACCTTATTAGGACTCATTGGTTCCAACTGACCCTCATTGTCCCTAAACACACTTTATTGTGCCATCATTGGTCCTAAACACAACGTATTGGTTATATACACACATTAGTGGGACTCATTGGTCCAAACTAAACACACCTTATAGGGCCATAATTGGTCGTAAACAAAACTTATTGGTTATATACACACTCTATTGTGACTCATTGGTCCCAACTGACCCTCATAGCCCTTAAACACACATTATTGGGCCATCATTAGTCATAAACACAACTTATGGGTTATATAGACACCTTACTAGGACTTATTGGTCCAAACCGACCCTCATTGCCCTACTAAGCACACCTTATTGGGCCATCATTGGTCCTAAACATAACTAATTGGTTATATACACACCTTAGTGGGACTCATTGGTCCCAACTAAACACAACTTATTGGGCCATAATTGGTCATAAACACAACTTATTGGTTATATACACACCTTACTAGGACTTATTGTTCCCAACCGACCCTCATTGTCCCTAAACACACTTTATTGTGCCATCATTGGTCCTAAACACAACTTATTGGTTATATACACACCTTACTAGGACTTATTGTTCCCAACCGACCCTCAAGTGCCCTACTAAACAAAACTTATTAGTTATATACACACCTTAGTGGGACTCATTAGTCCCAACTAAACACACCTTATTGGGCCATAATTGGTCGTAAACACAACTTATTGGTTATATACACACATTATTGGGACTCATTGGTCCCAACTAACCCTCATTGCCCCTAAACACACCTTATTGGGCCATCATTTGTCCTAAACAAAACATATTGGTTATATACACACCTTAGTGGGACTCATTAGTCCCAACTAAACACAACTTATTGGGCCATAATTGGTCATAAACACAACTTATTGGTTATATACACACCTTATTAGGACTCATTGGTGCCAACTGACCCTCATTGTCCCTAAACACACTTTATTGTTCCATCATTGGTCCTAAACACAACGTATTGGTTATATACACACATTAGTGGGACTCATTGGTCCCAACTAAACAAACCTTATTGGGCCATAATTGGTCGTAAACAAAACTTATTGGTTATATACACACATCTATTGGGACTCATTGGTCCCAACTGACCCTCATAGCCCTTAAACACACCTTATTGGGCCATCATTGGTCCTAAACACAACTTATGGGTTATATACACACCTTACTAGGACTTATTGGTCCCAACCGACCCTCATTGCCCTACTAAACACACCTTATTGGGCCATCATTGGTCCTAAACACAACTTTTTGGTTATGTACACACCTTTGTGGGACTCATTAGTCTCAACTAAACACACCTTATTGGGCCATAATTGGTCGTAAACACAACTTATTGGTTATATACACACATTATTGGGACTCATTGGTCCCAACTAACCCTCATTGCACCTAAACACACCTTATTGGGCCATCATTTGTCCTAAACAAAACATATTGGTTATATACACACCTTAGTGGGACTCATTGGTCCCAACTAAACACTACTTATTGGGCCAGAGTTGGTCATAAACACAACTTATTGGTTATATACACACCTTATTAGGACTCATTGGTCCCAACTGACCCTCATTGTCCTTAAACACACTTTATTGTGCCATCATTGGTCCTAAACACAACTTATTGGTTATATACACACCTTACTAGGACTTATTGTTCCCAACCGACCCTCATTGTCCCTAAACACACTTTATTGTGCCATCATTGGTCCTAAACACAACTTATTGGTTATATACACACCTTACTAGGACTTATTGTTCCCAACCGACCCTCATTGCCCTACTAAACAAAACTTATTAGTTATGTACACACCTTAGTGGGACTCATTAGTCCCAACTAAACACACCTTATTGGGCCATAATTGGTCGTATACACAACTTATTGGTTATATACACACATTATTGGGACTCATTGGTCCCAACTAACCCTCATTGCCCCTAAACACACCTTATTGGGCGATCATTTGTCCTAAACAAAACATATTGGTTATATACACACCTTAGTGGGACTCATTGGTCCCAACTAAACACAACTTATTGGGCCATAATTGGTCATAAACACAACTTATTGGTTATATATACACCTTATTAGGACTCATTGGTTCCAACTGACCCTCATTGTCCCTAAACACACTTTATTGTGCCATCATTGGTCCTAAACACAATGTATTGGTTATATACACACATTAGTGGGACTCATTGGTCCAAACTAAACACACCTTATAGGGCCATAATTGGTCGTAAACAAAACTTATTGGTTATATACACACTCTATTGTGACTCATTGGTCCCAACTGACCCTCATAGCCCTTAAACACACATTATTGGGCCATCATTAGTCATAAACACAACTTATGGGTTATATAGACACCTTACTCGGACTTATTGGTCCAAACCGACCCTTATTGCCCTACTAAGCACACCTTATTGGGCCATCATTGGTCCTAAACATAACTAATTGGTTATCTACAGACCTTAGTGGGACTCATTGGTCCCAACTAAACACAACTTATTGGGCCATCATTGGTCCTAAACACAACTTATTGGTTATATACACACCTTACTAGGACTTATTGTTCCCAACCGACCCTCATTGTCCCTAAACACACTTTATTGTGCCATCATTGGTCCTAAACACAACTTATTGGTTATATACACACCTTACTAGGACTTATTGTTCCCAACCGACCCTCATTGTCCCTAAACACACTTTATTGTGCCATCATTGGTCCTAAACACAACTTATTGGTTATATACACACGTTACTAGGACTTATTGTTCCCAACCGACCCTCATTGCCCTACTAAACAAAACTTATTAGTTATATACACACCTTAGTGGGACTCATTATTCCCAACTAAACACACCTTATTGGACCATAATTGGTCGTAAACACAACTTATTGGTTATATACACACATTATTGGGACTCATTGGTCCCAACTAACCGTCATTGCCCCTAAACACACCTTATTAGGCCATCATTTGTCCTAAACAAAACATATTTGTTATATACACACCTTAGTGGGACTCATTGGTCCCAACTAAACACAACTTATTGGGCCATAATTGGTCATAAACAAAACTTATTGGTTATATACACACCTTATTAGGACTCAGTGGTGCCAACTGACCCTCATTGTCCCTAAACACACTTTATTGTGCCATCATTGGTCCTAAACACAACGTATTGGTTATATACACACATTAGTGGGACTCATTGGTCCCAACTAACCCTCATTGCCCCTAAACACACCTTATTGGGCCATCATTTGTCCTAAACAAAACATATTGGTTATATACACACCTTAGTGGGACTCATTGGTCCCAACTAAACACAACTTATTAGGCCAGAGTTGGTCATAAACATAACTTATTGGTTATATACACACCTTATTAGGACTCATTGGTCCCAACTGACCCTCATTGTCCCTAAACACACTTTATTGTGCCATCATTGGTCCTAAACACAACTTATTGGTTATATACACACCTTACTAGGACTTCTTGTTCCCAACCGACCCTCATTGTCCCTAAACACACTTTATTGTGCCATCATTGGTTCTAAACACAACTTATTGGTTATATACACACCTTACTAGGACTTATTGTTCCCAACCGACCCTCATTGCCCTACTAAACAAAACTTATTAGTTATATACACACCTTAGTGGGTCTCATTAGTCCCAACTAAAGACACCTTATTGGGCCATAATTGGTCGTAAACACAACTTATTGGTTATATACACACATTATTGGGACTCATTGGTCCCAACTAACCCTCATTGCCCCTAAACACACCTTATTGGGCCATCATTTGTCCTAAACAAAACATATTGGTTATATACACACCTTAGTGGGACTCATTGGTCCCAACTAAACACAACTTATTGGGCCGTAATTGGTCATAAACACAACTTATTGGTTATATACACACCTTATTAGGACTCATTGGTCCCAACTGACCCTCATAGCCCTTAAACACACCTTATTGGGCCATCATTTGTCCTAAACAAAACATATTGCTTATATACACACATTTGTGGGACTCATTGGTCCCAACTAAACACACCTTATTGGGCCAAAATTAGTAGTAAACAAAACTTATTGGTTATATACACACTCTATTAGGACTCATTGGTGCCAACTGACCCTCATTGTCGCTAAACACACTTTATTGTGCCATCATTGGTCCTAAACATAACTTATTGGTTATATAGACACCTTACTAGGACTTATTGGTCCCAACCGACCCTCATTGCCCTACTAAACACACCTTATTGGGCCATCGTTGGTCCTAAACACAACTTTTTGGTTATATACACACGTTAGTGGGACTCATTAGTCCCAACTAAACACACCTTATTGGGCCATAATTGGTCATAAACACAATTTATTGGTTATATATACACATTATTGGGACTCATTGGTCCCAACTAACCCTCATTGCCCCTAAACACACCTTATTGGGCCATCATTTGTCCTAAACAAAACATATTGGTTATATACACACCTTAGTGGGAATCATTGGTCCCAACTAAACACAACTTATTGGGCCAGAGTTGGTCATAAACACAACTTATTGGTTATATACACACCTTATTAGGACTCATTGGTCCCAACTGACCCTCATTGTCCCTAAACACACTTTATTGTGCCATCATTGGTCCTAAACACAACTTATTGGTTATATACACACCTTACTAGGACTTATTGTTCCCAACCGACCCTCATTGTCCCTAAACACACTTTATTGTGCCATCATTGGTCCTAAACACAACTTATTGGTTATATACACACCTTACTAGGACTTATTGTTCCCAACCGACCCTCATTGTCCCTAAACACACTTTATTGTGCCATCATTGGTCCTAAACACAACTTATTGGTTATATACACACGTTACTAGGACTTATTGTTCCCAACCGACCCTCATTGCCCTACTAAACAAAACTTATTAGTTATATACACACCTTAGTGGGACTCATTAGTCCCAACTAAACACACCTTATTGGGCCATAATTGGTCGTAAACACAACTTATTGGTTATATACACACATTATTGGGACTCATTAGTCCCAACTAACCCTCATTGCCCCTAAACACACCATATTGGGCCATCATTTATCCTAAACAAAACATATTTGTTATATACACACCTTATTGGGACTCATTGGTCCCAACTAAACACAACTTATTGGGCCATAATTGGTCATAAACAAAACTTATTGGTTATATACACACCTTATTAGGACTCAGTGGTGCCAACTGACCCTCATTGTCCCTAAACACACTTTATTGTGCCATCATTGGTCCTAAACACAACGTATTGGTTATATACACACATTAGTGGGACTCATTGGTCCCAACTAACCCTCATTGCCCCTAAACACACCTTATTGGGCCATCATTTGTCCTAAACAAAACATATTGGTTATATACACACCTTAGTGGGACTCATTGGTCCCAACTAAACACAACTTATTAGGCCAGAGTTGGTCATAAACATAACTTATTGGTTATATACACACCTTATTAGGACTCATTGGTCCCAACTGACCCTCATTGTCCCTAAACACACTTTATTGTGCCATCATTGGTCCTAAACACAACTTATTGGTTATATACACACCTTACTAGGACTTCTTGTTCCCAACCGACCCTCATTGTCCCTAACCACACTTTATTGTGCCATCATTGGTTCTAAACACAACTTATTGGTTATATACACACCTTACTAGGACTTATTGTTCCCAACCGACCCTCATTGCCCTACTAAACAAAACTTATTAGTTATATACACACCTTAGTGGGTCTCATTAGTCCCAACTAAAGACACCTTATTGGGCCATAATTGGTCGTAAACACAACTTATTGGTTATATACACACATTATTGGGACTCATTGGTCCCAACTAACCCTCATTGCCCCTAAACACACCTTATTGGGCCATCATTTGTCCTAAACATACATATTGGTTATATACACACCTTAGTGGGACTCATTGGTCCCAACTAAACACAACTTATTGGGCCATAATTGGTCATAAACACAACTTATTGGTTATATACACACCTTATTAGGACTCATTGGTCCCAACTGACCCTCATAGCCCTTAAACACACCTTATTGGGCCATCATTTGTCCTAAACAAAACATATTGCTTATATACACACATTAGTGGGACTCATTGGTCCCAACTAAACACACCTTATTGGGCCAAAATTAGTAGTAAACAAAACTTATTGGTTATATACACACTCTATTAGGACTCATTGGTGCCAACTGACCCTCATTGTCGCTAAACACACTTTATTGTGCCATCATTGGTCCTAAACATAACTTATTGGTTATATAGACACCTTACTAGGACTTATTGGTCCCAACCGACCCTCATTGCCCTACTAAACACACCTTATTTGGGCCATCGTTGGTCCTAAACACAACTTTTTGGTTATATACACACGTTAGTGGGACTCATTAGTCCCAACTAAACACACCTTATTGGGCCATAATTGGTCATAAACACAATTTATTGGTTATATATACACATTATTGGGACTCATTGGTCCCAACTAACCCTCATTGCCCCTAAACACACCTTATTGGGCCATCATTTGTCCTAAACAAAACATATTGGTTATATACACACCTTAGTGGGAATCATTGGTCCCAACTAAACACAACTTATTGGGCCAGAGTTGGTCATAAACACAACTTATTGGTTATATACACACCTTATTAGGACTCATTGGTCCCAACTGACCCTCATTGTCCCTAAACACACTTTATTGTGCCATCATTGGTCCTAAACACAACTTATTGGTTATATACACACCTTACTAGGACTTATTGTTCCCAACCGACCCTCATTGTCCCTAAACACACTTTATTGTGCCATCATTGGTCCTAAACACAACTTATTGGTTATATACACACCTTACTAGGACTTATTGTTCCCAACCGACCCTCATTGTCCCTAAACACACTTTATTGTGCCATCATTGGTCCTAAACACAACTTATTGGTTATATACACACGTTACTAGGACTTATTGTTCCCAACCGACCCTCATTGCCCTACTAAACAAAACTTATTAGTTATATACACACCTTAGTGGGACTCATTAGTCCCAACTAAACACACCTTATTGGGCCATAATTGGTCGTAAACACAACTTATTGGTTATATACACACATTATTGGGACTCATTGGTCCCAACTAACCCTCATTGCCCCTAAACACACCATATTGGGCCATCATTTATCCTAAACAAAACATATTTGTTATATACACACCTTAGTGGGACTCATTGGTCCCAACTAAACACAACTTATTGGGCCATAATTGGTCATAAACAAAACTTATTGGTTATATACACACCTTATTAGGACTCAGTGGTGCCAACTGACCCTCATTGTCCCTAAACACACTTTATTGTGCCATCATTGGTCCTAAACACAACGTATTGGTTATATACACACATTAGTGGGACTCATTGGTCCCAACTAACCCTCATTGCCCCTAAACACACCTTATTGGGCCATCATTTGTCCTAAACAAAACATATTGGTTATATACACACCTTAGTGGGACTCATTGGTCCCAACTAAACACAACTTATTAGGCCAGAGTTGGTCATAAACATAACTTATTGGTTATATACACACCTTATTAGGACTCATTGGTCCCAACTGACCCTCATTGTCCCTAAACACACTTTATTGTGCCATCATTGGTCCTAAACACAACTTATTGGTTATATACACACCTTACTAGGACTTCTTGTTCCCAACCGACCCTCATTGTCCCTAAACACACTTTATTGTGCCATCATTGGTTCTAAACACAACTTATTGGTTATATACACACCTTACTAGGACTTATTGTTCCCAACCGACCCTCATTGCCCTACTAAACAAAACTTATTAGTTATTTACACACATTAGTGGGACTCATTGGTCCCAACTAAACACACCTTATTGGGCCATAATTGGTCGTAAACAAAAGTTATTGGTTATATACACACTCTATTGGGACTCATTGGTCCCAACTGACCCTCATAGCCCTTAAACACACCTTATTGGGCCATCATTTGTCCTAAACAATACATATTAGTTATATACACACCTTAGTGGGACTCATTGGTCCCAACTAAACACAACTTATTGGGCCATAATTGGTCATAAACACAACTTATTGGTTATATACACACCTTATTAGGACTCATTGGTGCCAACTGACCCTCATTGTCTCTAAACACACTTTATTGTGCCATCATTGGTCCTAAACACAACGTATTGCTTATATACACACATTAGTGGGACTCATTGGTCCCAACTAAACACACCTTATTGGGCCAAAATTAGTAGTAAACAAAACTTATTGGTTATATACACACTCTATTGGGACTCATTGGTGCCAGCTGACCCTCATTGTCCCTAAACACACTTTATTGTGCCATCATTGGTCCTAAACACAACTTATTGGTTATATACACACCTTACTAGGACTTATTGGTCCCAACCGACCCTCATTTCCCTACTAAACACACATTATTGGGCCATCATTGGTCCTAAACATAACTTATTGGTTATATAAAAACCTTAGTGGGACTCATTAGTCCCAACTAAACACACCTTATTGGGCCATAATTGGTCGTAAACACAACTTATTGGTTATATACACACATTATTGGGACTCATTGGTCCAAACTAACCCTCATTGCCCCTAAACACACCTTATTGGGCCATCATTTGTCCTAAACAAAACATATTGGTTATATACACACATTAGTGGGACTCATTGGTCCCAACTAAACACACCTTATTGGGCCACAATTGGTCGTAAACAAAACTTATTGGTTATATACACACTCTATTGGGACTCATTGGTCCCAACTGACCCTCATAGCCCTTCAACACACATTATTGGGCCATCATTGGTCCTAAACACAACTTATTTGTTATATACACACCTTACTAGGACTTATTGGTCACAACCGACCCTCATTGCCCTACTAAACACACATTATTGGGTCATCATTGGTCCTAAACACAACTTACTGGTTATATACTCACCTTAGTGGGACTCATTGGTCCCAACTAAACACAACTTATTTGGCCATAATTGGTCATAAACACAACTTATTGGTTATATACACACCTTATTATGACTCATTGGTGCCAACTGACCCTCATTGTCCCTAAACACACTTTATTGTGTCATCATTGGTCCTAAACACAACGTATTGGTTATTTACACACATTAGTGGGACTCATTGGTCCCAACTAAACACACCTTATTGGGCCATAATTGGTCGTAAACAAAACTTATTGGTTATATACACACTCTATTGGGACTTATTGGTCCCAACTGACCCTCATATCCATCATTGGTCCTAAACACAACGTATTGGTTATATACACACATTAGTGGGACTCATTGGTCCCAACTAAACACACCTTATTGGGCCATAATTGGTCTTAAACAAAACTTATTGGTTATATACACACTCTATTGGGACTCATTGGTCCCAACTGACCCTCATAGCCCTTAAACACACATTATTGGGCCATCATTGGTCCTAAACACAACTTATGGGTTATATACACACCTTACTAGGACTTATTGGTCCCAACCGACCCTCATTGCCCTACTAAACACACCTTATTGGGCCATCATTGGTCCTAAACACAACTTATTGGTTATATACACACCTTATTAGGACTCATTGGTCCCAACTGACCCTCATTGTCCCTAAACACACTTTATTGTGCCATCATTGGTCCTAAACACAACTTATTGGTTATATACACACCTTAATAGGACTTATTGGTCCCAACCGACCCTCATTGCCCTACTAAACAAAACTTATTGGTTATATACACACCTTAGTGGGACTCATTAGTCCCAACTAAACACACCTTATTGGGCCATAATTGGTCGTAAACACAACTTATTGGTTATATACACACATTATTGGAACTCATTGGTTCCAACTAACCCTCATTTCCCCTAAACACACCTTATTGGGCGTTCATTTGTCCTAAACAAAACATATTGGTTATATACACACCTTAGTGGGACTCATTGGTCCCAACTAAACACAACTTATTGGGCCATAATTGGTCATAAACACAACTTATTGGTTATATACACACCTTATTAGGACTCATTGGTGCCAACTGACCCTCATTGTCTCTAAACACACTTTATTGTGCCATCATTGGTCCTAAACACAACGTATTGGTTATATACACACATTAGTGGGACTCATTGGTCCCAACTAAACACACCTTATTGGGCCATAATTGGTCGTAAACAAAACTTATTGGTTATATACACACTCTACTGGGACACATTGGTGCCAACTGACCCTCATTGTCCCTAAACACACTTTATTGTGCCATCATTGGTCCTAAACACAACTTATTGG
>JBCNJP010012044.1:0-14462 GCA_039602395.1 Deinandra increscens subsp. villosa
CATAGTAAGTTAACAAACCATGTGAAATCATAAGAATGAATTGTTAACATACTTTGAGGCTTCCATCTTGTTTGACTTAAATATCTTAGTAGCATAAGGTGTCAACAGATCAGAACTTCTATCAATGACTTCTAAAACATTTACAACCCTCCTCATAAGATACTCCCTGTTGTATTCCAATAAGGTGATAATAGGCTTGTCTCTACAATCCATAATCTTTTCATTCATTACCTCACACATGTTGTTTAGTAAAACATCACTGACTGCCCTGTCTATTTATATATAATACAATAGAAATCGGAAGATTAATAGTTATCTTTGTGTTTCTTGAAAATTGGCCACAACTTTGTATTTTTGTTGACAATTTTAGTCCTCATTGAGATTATGTGTATTTTTTGTTTCTATAGTTTGGCCACGTGACTTTGGTGTTATGACGTTTTCTACCCTTAAACTTTTATGATTTGTTTTTTTTAACAAAATAGTAAACTTTTGGTTTTCATAGTTTAGTCACATATGTTTCATACTCTTACGTTTTCTACCCTCTAACTTTTAAAGTTTTTTTTTTGTTTTAAGTTTTATTATCTTCTACTTTGGTCACGAAACTTTTAACTTTTCTACTTTCGTTTTTAGTATATTTTTATAGTTTTATTCTTTCACTACAGACTTTTAGACTTTTACGTTTTATACCCTTAACTTTTTTACCCTCTAACTTTCAAAGTTTTTTGTATTTTTTTGTTTTAAGTTTTGTTGTCTTCTACTTTGGTCATGAAACTTTTAACTTTCTTACTTTCGTTTTTAGTATACATTTATAATTTTATACTTTCACCACGAGACTTTTAGACTTATATTTTTATAGTTTTATACTTTTACCACGAGATTTTTAGACTTTTACGTTTATACTCCTTAACATTTTAACCCTCTAACTTTTAATTTTTTTTTGTTTTAAGTTTTTTTGTCTTCTACTTTCACTACGAAACTTTTAACTTTTCTACTTTCGCTTTTAGTATACTTCTATAGTTTTATACTTTCACCACGAGACTTTTAAACTTTTACGTTTTATACCACTTAACTTTTTGACTTTCGTTCAGTATACAAATTCAACCCCGCAGCAACGCGCGGGAGGGTGAACATCTCGTTTAATATATAACATGTTATTTAGTAAAACACATATGGTTGTTTAATATATACACTAGTACATACCAGAAATGTGAGCCCTTGATCAGTGTTTAGGTGGGATTTTTGCCAACCATAATGCTGCTTCACTGTTGATATTTTTCAAATTACCAAATTCTTTATCAAAGTGGACAACTGATGTCGATGTGACAATTGTGACAACCGGTATTTCTCAGGTTAACCCCGTTAATAACTTGTGTTATCTTTAGTAAACGTCCATTACCTCAGTTAATTAGAATAGTTACACGAGCACTACACATGAGTCTAGACGTCGGTTAACCAATTTGTATATACATATATAATTTGTGATAAATAATATTATATGGATTAATGTGATAATTATATTTTATAATTATATCTTATCATTTTATGTGATAATTATATTTTAAAATTCTATGTGAATTATATATATACATGTACGTGGTACATTTTATGATTTTATCTGACAAGGTGTCACGTGATCACATGAAATGTTTCTATAACTTTATAGGAAAAAAAACATATAGTTATGAGGTTATAACTATGATTTTATGTGAAATATATATAGGTTGTATATATATATTTTTTAATCTAAATCTTCATTCGTTATATATGTTTTGACGTACGCTAGAATAATCATCGTCAAGTTACTTTTCATTAAACCCCGTTAGTGTCCGTTGACAATTTAGAACTTTGAGGGACCTACTTGGTAATTCCAAAAACTTGTTTTATTTAATAAAACATAGAGGGACCTAGGTTGCCATTTATCATATCTTGCTTCCAAACTTTGTAATTAGAAGGAGGACTAATTGTGTCAATCTCCATAAGTCACATTAATGAAGGTATTACGTACAGATGCGAGAATCACGATCGGTTTCGTCTGACCGACATTATTATCAACGGTTTCAACAATCGTGGCTCATCAATTCATCATTCAAATCTCTATTGATTGCGGGAATCATATCAACACTCAATAGTCATTCAATTCGAAACACACAGCCTTTCTCAAGCTCTTGCTCTCTCATTTGTTTTCTATTTTCTGGGGAACTCGGAAATTCCGGCTAACCAAACACCATTTCACCACCTCTCTCACATCATGGTAGTCGCCTCTCTATTCCGATCAGCCCAGTAGCAACGATTTTGGGAACGGAGCAACGTCAAGTGTTCAAGTCGAGAGATTTCGGTTTTGTTTCGGCTTCTAAAATGCGTCAAAACTCATCCACGACTCGAGGTAATCATTCCTTTATGTAAACCGTGCATTTCTGTTGAGTTTGTTTTTGGTTCGCGATTTTCTGGTGACCGGAATGAAACTCCGGCCACCGGAGTTTTGTGGAAGAAGATGGTGACAGGTTAGAATGAAATATATATTTATGGTGATGGGTTAAAACACAGTCGCCTCTGTAGCGCAGCTGGTTAGCGCCTTTCCTGGAGACCAAAAGGTCTCGGGTTCGACCCTCCCCAGCTCCATTTATTTTTCTGTTATTTTTCCTGAACTAGTTCTTGTACTGCTGTATATTATAAAAACTTTGTTTTCAAGCTTCTTACAAACCCAGGCCCTAGCGCAGCTGGTTAGGGCGCCCATTTCGAACCTCAGGTCACGGGTTCGAAACCTGTGGCCATCATCTTCACTGTTTCATTTCTTTTTAAAGAATTTTAAGCAATTTTTGGTCTAAAACCTAACTGTCATTTGTTCTTTATAAAATCTTGATCCATGAATGTTTCCGTAGACCCCGTTCTAGTACTCGTAAAAATTTTATATTATGAACACATTATGATTTAAATTGATTATAACTTTATAGTCTCGTTGTTAATAATAATAATAAAAAGTTTTAAACGTAGAAATATATATATATATACACACATTTGTTTTATCGTCATGTACTTGCATACATGCGAATATTTTAAAGATTTTCTTTAAACTCTTAATAATGTTGACACTGTATATAAATAAATATATAGGACATTTTATTTTTTTCACACCTTGACTACGTCCATATATTTATGTATAAATTTTAGAACACATATATGTTTACCCGATCATCTCTACATTCGTTATTTGGAATAACATACTCATTGATTTTCGTAAACCTTGTGTCCTTGACTAAATGTCATATTAGACTGCTTTTGAACAAAAGATTTTTATCACGTATTGAAATTGTCATCTACGTCATATTTGGAATTACTTGTTATCCATACCGTCTTCTAGGCTATGTTACTCATGTGCGGACACACACTTACGTATGTAAAATCGATAGGTGCTCGATAGTTACGCAAGACTCAAAGTCTTACTAAATTGTAGCATCGCACCCTAAGGTGAGTTACACAACCTTTTATGTTACGTTCGGGTTTGGATGATAACACACGCAAACACGTTACACCCGGGTTAGGGTGATAACACAACAACTATTATGTATGGTTAAAGTAGAAATCTAGTATATATCACATGTTCACGTAAAATGCTTTATCTTTCAAGTCCTTACTGTATCGAACCGTTAATAGCATGATATTGGGTAGTACTACTGGGGTCTGACAAACCCCACTCAGCGGGCACGAGATGCACCACCCGACTGGCGGTCGGACTGAGGACAATGTCAGCCTAAACTTACCATGATCGAGTAGACACGGGGAAGGCAAAAACACGTAAGGATGAAATCCTACACTTTTCAGTTAGCTTCGGCTGCGAACGTTTTAGTGACATGAACTTAGGCTCGCTACCTACGATATGGATTGCTTGTAATATACATGCTTACATACGAAGAAAGACTGTTGTATTCGTACTGCATAATTATAATAGTTATACTTATGTGCTTATGTGAACTCACCAACATTAGTTGACACATGCTTCTTGTGCATGCTTTGCAGGACGCTAGGAGTATCGGATTTTTGGGCACGCACGTTGGCTAAAACCCTTTTTGTTTCGGGAACTTGTCTTTAACCTTTTCAAACTTAGATTTAAGCTAGTTGTTTATTTAATGGGCAGTTGTTATGCGCGACATTACTTTGATATGCTTCCGTTGGATTTGAAAACTCCAGTTTTGGATATTTTCCACTTTGGAAATATATTTACATTTTGAACCCTTAACTTATGTTTGATGTAACTAATGACTCGGGTCCTGGTCTAGTTCACACCCCCCACACGGTAAAACTCCGTTAGTGGAAATTGGGGGTGTGACACTATACTCAAGAGGATTATGAGGCAGAGTCACATTATTTCCGAACCCGGACAACGCGTCAGATTGGCGGTGGTTGAGGCCCATGGTGGCCCGTCTTATAGGCGAGTTTGTAGTCCCTACGGACGAGGGTAGACTACCCGATCCCCCCTTCTGCCACCCACATATTACTGCTGCAATGATGGCAGTGCTAGACGAGTCGCGGTGAAGTTAGATCACTGCGAACCGAAGGATGTAGAACACAAATTGAAAATCAAGAGACAAGGGTTGATCTTGAGGTGAAAACCACTGCACACAATAACTTAGCCCATGGGGTGGTTGAACTCGATGATAGAGTGGAGACCTTGGAGGCAAGACCCAACTCGGCTAATTTAGCCAACATGCTACAGACTGCCTTAGCAAGGATTGCTGAATTAGAGGACCTGTCGGGGACCTGACCGGACATGTGGCTACTCTTCAGGCCCAGGCAGCCCCTGTAGTTGAGCCAGTGGAGGAATAACCCCTCAAAGAGAATGGAAATAACGCTGAAGAAGAAGAGGTCGAGGAACCTGAAGTCATTGATCCATGATCATTGTTATTTATGTTTTCCCACATTTTCCTTTCGAATAAACTAAACAGGAAGTTTTGTTGTATCTTCGGATGAATTATGATTATGAAATAATAGTGTTTGAATTTGGATCTTGTAATGGATATTGCATTTTGCCTTTTCAAATGTGTTTCTAAATTATGATATGTGATGAATGAGTGCATGATTGGAATACACTATGTTTAATGAAATTAATATGGGACATATTAATTATTTGATTGTATGCGTGCTAACATATATAAAGGAATTTATATTGGGTATATTAATCATTGAAATGTCTTGTATGGCAAACATAATTATGGCTGAAAACCTCACCGCATCACAAATCCAAAATCTGATTGAACAAGGAGTTGCAGCAGCTCTGGCAGCGGCCCAAAATCAGCCAAACAACAATGGTGGTAAGTAAAAGAGACGATGAAAAGTCATGAGCATCAGATCGTCTACTCAATCTAGCTATTCGGATACGAAACGAGTTAATTATAATGATTGTTTTATTGATCTAGAGAAGAACAATTACAATCTGAATCACAGAAACACACACTTATGGATATCTTTCACGCTCAGAACCGTGAAAATCAAAGAACAAACTCATATTTATACTGACTCACCGAACCTCAGCCGAACCTGAGGTTCGCCTTGATCCGAACTCCAGGTTCGGACCAGGTTCGGCAACACATTGGCTTGAACTTGTTCTTGACTTGATGCACCTCGATACTTCACACGACGCACAGATCAGGTATCAACAAACTCCCCCTCGTCGTGTGTAGTATCTCTTCACCATTATCACAAGAGTATATTCAATCAAACTCGCCCTCAAGTGTAGAATTCGTTCATCCAATGAAATGAATCTTCAAATAAACTCTTCCTCAACTTGATTGTAGCTTGATCTTGAATACTTGACAATGTCTGGTAATTCTCTAGTCTTTATCAACAGCTTTAGAAGATTTGAAGTCGTGATTTCTTTCCACTACTACAAAAAAGGTCTTTCTTAACGTGCAATTCGTGTCAAGAAAGGGTGTTCTTGACACGCAAATGCGCGTCAAGGAAGCCGGGGTCAAGAAGCTTCTTGACGCGCAAAATGCGTGTCATCCCATTCTTGACGCGCGAACGATGACACACATTTTATGACGTGCAATGCGCGTCATAAAATGCGCGTCAAGGAAGCCCCTGTCATAAATGAAGATGACACGCATTTTTGCGCGTCGAGAATGTAAAAGAAATTAAAAAAAATTATTTTTTAAACAGAATCACTAATTTCTACATATATTTACAATTCATCTAATTAAAACATAAAAATACACTTACAGCAAAATGGTACATTTCATATATAGAAAATAATTAGAATATTTCATACAAATACTAAAATATTTCAACGTTAACAAATAAATGTATTAAGCCCATCTAACACAATATGGCCCTTTCACAATCATTGTTAGAATTCCTTCATTTTTTCGAGTTCCTTTACAAGTCATTGAACCGTCTGCAGACGAAACAAAAACAAAACCTTTAGACAGCTAACCTTGAGGGAGAGTGTCGTTTTCACTTCTTCCATTCTTTCATCGGCTTCTTGCTTATGCTTTTTATCTAGTTCACTCATCGTGTCAGCGCATTAATAACTTCTAGTTCTTTATCAAACTACCCTTCTAACCCAATTGGATTCAACAATTTTGTTTCCTGCAATTTTACAACACAAGAAACATTTTAGAGTAAATTTGGTCAACAAACCCACCACTAGATGATTTTAAGCCAAATAGAGGCAACACATTGTTGTAAACAGAGCCATGGAACTAATACTAAAATTTGTATTCCAGCCACTACTAAAAGACACCAATTTTGTCTTCTTGTACTCATGGTCTATGTACTAGTTTCAGTATCATTCCTAGCATAAGAGATTCAATCAACAATGACAAGATACCCAAATATTATTCTCGTTTTGGTTCAGGTTCAGAAAACAGTGTCTCTCTTCTCATTAACAGCAGCATGATAGAGTAACAACAACATATTATAATAGATTAACACTTATCAGCATAATAATATATTGATATTTTTGATATAAGTCATATAACAGCATATATAACTAAATAGCAGCCTATAACAACAACAATTCAGCATGTTATGAAGCATGATCAACTCTAACAACATGAACATATTATAGCAATTAACAACAATTAACTCAGCAAAAGATTAAAAATACAGCTGCCTAAAAGATTATAACAATTAACAGCAACCTAATACTCAAAATGTCTAATACAAATCAGAAAAAATAAATATACAACAACAATTAAAAACTAACTTGATCAAAATATTGCAAATATGTATTAAGTTATGACTTATGAACCAACTACTTGAAGTAGAGGCTCAAGCTTTCTCATCTCCTCGCCACTAGTAGCAACCTCCCAATCTTCAGCCTCAATTGAGTTATAGCCCACCGCCTACAGATGGGAATATGGAGACTGAGACGGAAAAACCTAGAGGGAATAAAAGAACCATCTTTGAATAAGAAGAAGACGCTACTGCTGATTCAAATATCTCATTTTGTTCTTCTAAAAACATATCACCTGCAAATATTCAAACATGTCAAGCTGCACATGAACTTAAAGTGCAAGAAAACCAAACAATAGCTCGACCCCATACCCCAAACCCATTTGTTTATTGTACCTGGACAGCCCTTATACAACCTGAACTGATGTGATCTTTGGCCTACCTGACCTGATATTTGACCCACCTGACCCAAACTCTGCAACAAAATAATAATATATTTGTTAACTATTAGTAATGAACAAATCAAGTATGTTATAAATAATGAGTATGACTTAATAGTAAAAGTTGAAAATATTCACATCACCCTTAGAAAGATATATTTTTTCATATTTGGACCAAACCCGATATTCTAGTCATGTCATCAGTTGGTTTAGTATCTGGTCCATGCAAGGATCCCCTATTACCAAAGCTTGACGTGTTCAATGTAGATGCCATATGCGTCACTTTTGTTCTAAACGTTGCAAGCATATCTCTGCGTCTGTTCATTTCTTTCTCCATTCTCCAAAAAATCAAAATAGATTTGGCAATATTTAGATGATTTTGTTGCAGCTTGAATAAACTTCGAAAGACAAAAGCACCCAAGTAGTTCTAAAAATATAATTATTATTTACTACATGACATGTAATGTTAGGATACCAATATAAAACATAGGTACTAAATTTACACCAGCAAGCATCCCTAATGAACTAATTATCCATGAAAAAGCACAAGATAATTACATTTCTGTAAGCGTGATTAGTGCACCTTCCAGGAATACAATCATAAGATACTGAAATGGAAGGGAGAACTACTAAAAGAGAATCTGTTTAGACCAAATAGAAACCTCCATGAAACATGCAACCAACTCTTTCAGCTACAATAATTTCCTGACCTGGAATTGAGCCTTTATCATAATTTATAGCTGAGTTTAATTGCAAGTTGAAATGGATAATTTGAGAAAACCTTTTTGTAGTTGAATTATTATTTCTACAAGTTGAAAGTTACCAGGGAATACACAAGAGAAATCATACATCATCACTAAATAGGAGCATCCTAATTCACAATAGAAATCATACAACATCTATATAACCTAGGTTAGACTAATGGGATAAAATGTTTCAATTTGTAAATAGGAGCATCCTAATTCAATTCAGTAATCCACAACAGTAAACAAACTAATTACCTAAGAGTTGTGCACTCAAGACTTGAATTTCCTCAAATTACCATCTTGAGTCATTTCAATCTACTGCAAAATGCAGATACACCACAAAGGAAAACATTCAAAGTTGAACCAAAAACAACAAATATTGAAAGATACCATTGACATCATAACAAAATCAAGAACAACAACCACTGATTTAGTCATGCGTGTGAGAAAAACAAAAATTTACCTTGTTCCTGAAGTGTACGTCCTCGAAAGTTTAGAAATCAAACCTACAATTGACAGAAACAAATAAATGCTTCATTAGAACATCCCTAATAGTCCATTGATCACTGAAGAACAGAGGAAAAAAAGAAGGAAATACGTACCTGATTCGAAGTTTAGAAACAAAGCCTAAAATTAACACATAAAACAATCAAAACAGATCAATGCATCACTCAATCAAGGAAATCAGAAAAACTATACCAGATATCAACCTTCTATGACAAAATCAAAAAAACCTTTAAAAAAAATCAACCTATTTGACTATATATAAAACGATGGAACAAAATTGAAGAGGAGATAAGCGAAGAAGCAAAATCAAAGTAGAAATGAGCAATTGAACAAAAGCGAATCTACCTGGTTCCATATAGTTAACCTACCATCGTTCTTCTACCTGAATAGACCGTATGGAGTACCTGATTGGAAGTTTAGAAACAAAGCCTAAAATTAACACATAAAACAATCAAAACAGATCAATGCATCACTCAATCAAGGAAATCAGAAAAACTATACCAGATATCAACCTTCTGTGACAAAATCAAAAAAACCTCTAAAAAAAATCAACCTATTTGACTATATATAAAACGATGGAACAAAATTGAAGAGGAGATAAGCGAAGAAGCAAAATCAAAGTAGAAATGAGCAATTGAACAAAAGCGAATCTACCTGGTTCCATATAGTTAACCTACCATCGTTCTTCTACCTGAATAGACCGTATGGAGCAAAATCGATGGTTACAATGGAATTGATGGGGCGAAGAAACATACTGTTGTTGCAGTTGGTTCAACCCCTAATAATCGAGATGATGATGAGTTACCTGATGATGGTGATGATGGAGTGAAATCGAGATGAACGTCGATTAAGAATCGTCGCTTTAGGTTTCCGATGGCAGAGGGTAGACGTATAGGGAGGAGGAACGTCGAGGGTGGAAGAACATCGAGGGTGGAGGGTGGAGGCCGGAATCGTTGATGGTGAGTGGAGGCCGGAATCTTCGATGGTGGACGGTGGAGGGTGGAGGGGGGAGGGGGGAGGGTGGAGGCCGGAACGTGGAACCGTGGAGGGTGGAGGGCGGAGGAAAATTAGGGAAAAAGTGTTTGAACGCACCTTTTCTTTTTGGGCAAAAGCGTATGGGGGAATTTTGGGCGGGAAAAATTAAAACACGACAATTATTCTTGACGCGCACATTGTAAGTGTCCTCCGTGTGTTTTTTTTATTAAACGACACAAATTTTATGACGCCAAAAAATGCGGGTCATCTCTTCTTAGAACTTTAAATAATATGACATATTTTTAATGACACACGTTCTTGTGCGTCATAAAAATTCGCGTGTTATCGTTCGCGCGTCAAGGAAGGCCTTGTTTCTAGTAGTGTTCACTTTAGCAACCTGCTCAAAATTTAAATAATCTTGGCGCAAAATGTCTCTTCGAGACTCCAAGATATGATTTTGAAAATTTGATTTTGTATCACGTGTTGAACAGATCGAAAATAAAGTAGAAACAAAATCTTTTTGGCTTTTAGAAAGTTTATATCAAAATAAACCTAAAATATTTTGATTTTTCAAAACTTATGCTAAAACACACCAAAAAATCTTTTTGTACTTTTCTTGAAATGAAATGTAAATGTAATACAGAATCAGACACTATTTTTGGTATGAGAAAGATCACTATTATGGGATCATATTGGTTATGACGCACTGAACTACACTTCAATTTCAACTAATTGAAGTACATAAGTCATGCTGATTGTCGGTATAATTTGTCCAACTTAAACTCGGGCAGAATCATACTCATAGCATCTGGATATGTTAAGGTATTGATTAAATTTTGCTTTGACCAATGTATCCCACACTATCAAACATATTCAAACATTTTCTCTTTTTCTTTTTCTTTTGCTTTTTCCTTTTTGTGTGATTACACTTGTGAATTTTCACAAAGTATAATATTGTCATGATAACGTTAACTGTGTTCCATGCAAAAAGAAATAAGAACATTAAACGTCTACCTTAAGATCGATCTTTCGATACGCAGATAAGGCCTCGGATTTAACAAAATAAGAAAAATAAAACAAGTTGAAATTGTATAACCTAACAACAATCAGGTCGGTACTCCCGTACACGCAGAGAAAGTCCGATGAGTTATACGAAACACCAAAGAAAATAACGTAGAACGTAAAACGAACAACGATCAGGTCGGTCTTGTGGACACGCAGAGAAAGTCCGATCGTTTGACAAAATAAGAAAATCAAACAAGTTTAAATCTTTGCAAATTGAACACATGTATACATTGTGACTTCTCAATTTATTTTTCACACTTAATTTTCTTTTCGTCTTGAAATACGCATCAAGATGTTATCTACATGGTCAAGCATTAGTATTTAGTGTTTATCACATCTGCATACTTTCTGATTTTCCGAGCCTACCAAACATATCAAACAATGATCTTATGGCTCTTTCATCTACTATATCCATGAGTCAGATACGTAAGCCAATATACCATCATTTCCCAATGATCAATTTCTCAAAATTTTATATATTGTGCATGTATTCACCTTCCTTATATATTGTGCATGTATTCACCTTCTTCCCATAAAATGCGTTTTCATAATTTCTCCCCCTTTACATGCATTATCCCCCTTAAAATAAAAACTCTATTTTTGGATTTTCATTTTACAAAAACAAGACTCTATTTGTTGGATTTTCATTTTACAAAAAGAAGATGCTATTTGGTTTTTATCAATTGAAAATGCATAAAGAAAAGGAAAAAAATGATCAATCAACACGGATACCTTGCTGTTTAAGAATTTCAAAAAATTTGCAGGTTAGAAAAAATATATTGCAAACAATTTAAGTTAAGCAGAATACTCCTCCATCAACAACTTTGCAATCGTCGATAGGTCTTCTAGAAGTACCTGCACGCTGGTCAAACTCATTAGTTTTTAACTTGACCCGAAGCAACTGCTTCCGGTCGACCAGTGTCCTGGTTTTGCTTTGAAACCACCTTTGGTTTCTAGAATTGTGATTGTTTTGGTAACTCAGTTTTTGATGAATCAATCACAGGTGACTGTGATGAAGAACCTACATTTTGAACCTTTTGAAACATAGGAACAAAACGTTTTTGTTTTAGAAAGAATGTAGGTTCATATTCATCAAAAACTCTGCCATGTTCATCAAAAAACTTTGGTTTGGCAGGTTTACCAAAAACTGGTTTCTATTGAAACCTTTGGTTTGATTCAGTAGGAAGTGGATAATCTTTTGCCATATGCCCTTTTTGGCGGCAAACATAACACAAACGTTCAGTTTTGTCCCACATTTTAGGTGCCTGCACAGAGTTACCAACATAGATATCTCGAACATGATCAGAAAAAGAATCATATACCTGTCGGCGGTGATCATGAACCCATTTAGATGTTGGGCTTCGAGAATGAGAACCATCAGAAGAAAATTTGACGGTTTGATTCTTCAAGGTTCTTGATGCATCCTTTTTCTCAAAAACTTCCGAAATTTTCCTAGCATCCACACAATGAAGAGGAAACTCTTTGTCAGAAAATATCTGTTCCGAACCCTTGAGTTTGTAAAAACGCTCAGGTTGAACTTTCTCAGCCTTGAAAACTTCCTTCTTCACTTGCTTCATTTTAAGCTTCTTCAACTCTTGTGATGTTGATGATGCTGGAACTTCCTCCTCAGCTTTGAAATTTTATGATTTAAAGCCCAAAACGACATTCTTCCCAAAATCTTTTTCCTCTGGAAGTTGAATTCTGGTGTCCATCCTTTGCTAACTTTGAAAATTCAGCTTTGATTTCTTTAATGTTTTTCTGCTCAAAGAAGATCGTCTTATCAAATTCAGGTTGAGAACGAATCTTTTCACTTGACGTAGCTGATTTCTCATTATCAGCTGAAAATGAACCAGAAACAAACTTTGGAGCTGGAGGAATCTCAGATTTCTTACCATTCTTCTTCTTAATTTTCTTGTTTTTCTTCTTCTTCACAATCTTTTCTTCTTCAGTAATAGATGAAAACTTTGAATAATCAATTTCTTTAACCAATTCCTTCATTTCTTTGATATGAGCAGGGGGTGAAGTTGTCTTATCAAACATCCTTTCAAAATTTTCATCTTTGGCTAAAAAACTCGTGAACAATTGAGAATTCGAGACATTATTCAGCAATCGATTAGCATCAATTACTTGTATCTTTAAATCTGAAATTTGTTGTTGAGCTTCAGCCAACTCCTTTTTAGTAGCTATCAATCTTTTTGCAACTTTATGTGTTTCAAATTTCTGCATTCGAACATTTTCTAGCCCTTCAAATAACTCCTTCTCCAATTTATCTTCATTGCGCTTTTGAATTTTCAAATTCGCTGTTTGAACTTTATTCACACTTACCAATTCACGCTTCTCATCTAAATACTTCTCCATAACAACTTGATAACTTTCAATTTTAGCAGCAGATTCCTCAGCATTCTTTATAAGTAGATCAAGCTTGATTTTTGACTTATTAAAAAGATTCTGAAAATCATTTGCAGCGTCTTCTACTTCATCCTTCCATTTCTTTACTTCATTAATCAACTCATCCTTTTCTTCACAAATATTTACATTTGTAGCTTCAACATTCTTTTTATCTTGTTTTGATATCTCTAAAACTTCATTCAGCAACTTGATCTCTGTAATCAAACATTCATTTTTCAAAACTAATTCCTTCTCACGTTCCCTAGACACCTCCAAATCTAAACTAACCAACTTGAATTCCTCAGAAAGCTTTTGAATTTTATTCAGTAACGAAGAATTTTCTTTTAACAAACTTTCCATGTTTTTAGCAGATTCATAGGAACTCGGTGTTAAACTTGTATCTGAACTCGTACCTGAAAAATAATCTGCTTGTTGATCATGAGTGACGATCAAAGCAGATGAATCAAAATGTTTACCGTAATCATAAACACCATCATTTTGTAATGTTAAAGCTGTTGTCTTGGTAGAATTACTGGACGATGGTTAAGTAAAATGGGTTTGCTTCCATGAGCTTGTTGACATTCTTTAGCAATATGTCCAAGCTTTGAGCATTTGTAACACTTCAACTTGGATTTATCAAATCCCAATTTGATATTGAAATGAGATGAACTCCTGCCATGTTTCTTGAAAAATCGTTTTAATCTTTGACCTAGCATAGCATATTACCAAGCTAAATCTAATTCGTTCAATTGATCATCATCAAGTTCATCAAGATCATCTCTCGTAATCTTTGCATCAGCAACATTCTTGATAACCAATCCAAAAGATGATGTAATTAAAGCAGAAATCATTTTAGTATAATCATTTGTTGTCTCAGCAGACAAAGCATTCTGATTTGTGAAATTAAGAATGGTAAAACTGCAACCTTTTGAAGAATCAGAATTTCCTGAAACTCCAGCCATAAAAGCAACACTTGGTGCAGAGCTCAGATTTGGCTTAGCTTTAGCATTCATGCTACCAGTATTCTCTCCATGATACAACTCAAGATTTTGTAAAGTAGCAGTTGACTTTTTTGAATTTAACGTTTCCATTTCCCGAGCATGAAGTTTTCCAGTAAGCTCATGAAATGTCAATGTAGAGTATTCTTTATCATGAGTGAGTAACAAAACAT
>JBCNJP010012045.1:0-14462 GCA_039602395.1 Deinandra increscens subsp. villosa
CTTATCTATTTTTTTGAACAATATTAATCTTAGAGTAAATTACAAATATTGCCCTTTATGTTTATAAGGAATTATGAAACATGACCTTTAAGTTAAGAAATTGCACACATTGCCCTTTTTTATCAGATTGACTTACAATTATCGTCCTTTTCACTAATAAATGTTAAGTTTTTCAGTTAGTTAGAAGTAAAATGACTATTTTACCCTGGAATTTAAAGGACGAAACATGTAATTCTTACAATTTTTTTCTATTTCATTTTGTTTTCACCAGTTATATTAATTCTCTAGCATATAAAAATATTTATTGAATTATTTTAAAAATAAATTTTAAAAGACTAAAATTTATAAAAATAACAACTATTTTTCTAACGTTATTTTTTCTATTTTATTTTATTGTTTCTTTGGTTTAGTTAATTCATCTACTATATTCCTATACCTATATATACTAATATACACAAACATTGTTTTTATAAACATTATTTTCTTCTTTATTTTTTTGTTACACTCATATATATTATTTTCTCCTTTACTTTTTGTAGTATATATCTTGCTTCAAACTGTGTTATTGCCGACCATTTCTTTTAAAATGTATCAAAACATAATAGATGTCGTTATAATCTTGTTTCAAATCTTCGAATAAAATGTGCAAAATAACAATTTTTTATATTCTTTTTATGTGCAATTTTTTTGTTTGTAACACCATTTTAAAACCGATCCATCAAAACCGTTAAAAATCGTCAAGAAAATAAAAAGAATATAAAAATCTTATTTTGAACATATTATTCGAAGATTTGAACCAAGATTATAACGGCATCTATTATATTTTGATATATTTTAAGAGAAATTGCGGCAATAAAACAAATTGAAAAAAAGATATATACTAGAAAGAGTAAAGTAGAAAATAATATATATGAGTGCAACAAAAAAAATAAAGAAGAAAATAACGTTTATAAAAACAATGTGTGTGTATATAGGTATTGGAATATAGTAGATTAATAAATAAAACAAAGAGAACACAAAAATAAAAAGAAAAATTAATGTTAGAAAAATAGTCGTTATTTTTATAAATTTTAATTTTTTAAAATTTATTTTTAAAATAATTAAAGAAATATTATGATATACTAGAGAATTAATAGAACTAGAGAAAACAAAATGAAATAGAAAATAATTATAAGAATTACATGTTTCGCCCTTTAAGTTTCAGGGACAAAATGGTCATTTACTTCTAACTAACTGAAAAACTTAACAGTTGTTAGTGAAAAGGACGATAACTGTAAGTCAATTTAATAAAAAAGGGCAATAGATGCAATTTTTTAACTTAAAGGTCACGTTTCATAATTCCTTATAAACATAAAGGGCAATATTTGTAATTTACTCTTAATCTTATAAATACACCATGTTTTTTCTAATAATTTTTTCCGTTAAAAAACTAACCCCGTTAGTTTGTGATGACGTGGAGAACCAATACCGTCATTATTCAAACTTGTTTCTATTTAAAAAAACCTAGGGGACCAATCTTGTAAATTATGTAAACTTAATTTAAATAAAAATAAAAAAACACCCCCTTCTCCTCCGGTAAAACCTACAACCGGCCGGCGACCCCGTCTCCGTCTCCGGCGAAACTTGCAACCGACGACCCCGTCTCCGTCTCCGGCGAAACCCGCAACCTGTGACCCCGTCTTTAGTGAAACCCCCAATCGGCAACCCCGTCTTTATCTCCGGCGAAACCCGCAACCGGCCTGCGAAGACAGAGCAATGGTGAGGATCGTAGGCAATGTTAGCAACTTCGCAAACGGATTCTGTTGAGACGGAGGAGTTTAAAATGGCCGCCGTCATTCGACGAAAATGTAGGCACGACAGAGGAAATGCGATCACTTTCCGTTCTCTGTCTGCCGTCTCTGTTATCGTTGCTTACCAAATCAATGCTCGCGCTTCCAATAACAGATACCTTTTGTCCTTTATTCGCGGAACAACAATATCTGAAGCTTTACCCTCCACCGGCTGGAGCTCGCCGGCCGGTTGCGAGTTTCGTCGGAGACAGAGACGGGTGGCCGGTTGCAGGTTTTGCCGTAGAAAAGGGGGTGTTATTTTTTTAACTTAAATTAAGTTTACATAATTTACAAGATTGGTCCCCTAGGTTTTTTAAATAGAAATAAGTTTGAATAATGACGGTATTGGTCCTCCACGTCATCACAAACTAACGGGGTTAGTTTTTTAACGGAAAAGATCATTAGAAAAAAACATGGTGTATTTATAAGACTAATATTGTCTAAAAAAATAGATAAGATTATTTTTGTCCAATATCAAATAGTTGGGATAAATAGTGTCCTTTCTATTTTGTTGTAAACAATATTTATTATCTTTAATTTAATAAAAACTAGATGTTCCGATCGGCGCTCCGCCCCGATGCAATTGGAAGGCAAGCCGTTGGAGTACGGTTTGATTGTCCGATGTAAAGTAATCCGTGCTCCGCGACGGGCGTTTTTTAAGCGCATTTTTGGTAGCCCGGTCCTACCCCCGTCGCCACACAGCAAAAGAATACTCCAGTTATTATTTACAACAAAAAGTTGTTGCACTTCAAACTCCAAGCTGATTTGGTTACCTATCATAAAAATACTCCAACCCTGCAAAGTAAAAATAAATCTTTCAGTGGTACTCAAAAAAAACATAGCAAGACAAAAAAATTCGTTTAACATCAATTATAATGTTAAAAAAATAAGAACCATAGAGCTTAAAACCGACTCTCAATTTCTAGTAAAAAACAACTTGCTTTACTCTTGACTGATCATGTAAGTTTCAGCTTAATAAGGAAAATCCATTTTCAACAATCAATTAGCCTAACAATCAAATAACATCAAGCAAAGTGATCTACCTGCAACTGTCTGATGTTGATTCGAAACTTAATATTCGACAAAGTTTACCACAATGCAAGTAAGAATATGAAGGTCGTAAGCAAACTAATTTTAGACAATGCATACGCCTTAAGCCTCCACCAACACTTGCTTGATTTTAAGCAGGTTTCCATCACATACACTGCAGGCTGCCATAACCAGCAACCACATCATGTCAACGATCTTTATCCAATCCTGCCATGATTAAGGAAACCTGCAGTTATCACCCTGCCATAAACATAAGCATCATTTGTTTGACACAAAATAGCAACAAATAGCCACGTCAACAGTTTGCAACATGCCATCTTATGTATAACTTTAAAGTTTATCAATTATATAATCATTTGCTATAAAACCTAAACCAAATGCATATGTTATAAAACAATATGTTTTCCCTTCAATTGTTTAAAATAAAGGAATGCAAAAGTTTTAGTAAGCAAATTAAGGATTAAAGCTGATGATATATGTTACCACCACCTGCTTGATCAACACTCGGGTTGAAGCTCCCTTGTGAGCTAGCCATAGTTATTTTGTTTATGTTGTAATTTATGTTGATGGGGGATTTGTTGTTTTATAGGACCCTACTTCCAGTTGCTGCATTCTCAGTACAATAGTAAGGCTCAAATGACCATAGTTTTGTCCATCCTATTTCAAGTTCTGAAACAGTGGCCTTATGTTAGTGACCATGTACTGTGGTAGTGTTTACAAAAGGTATTTCCTTGCATTTTCCTTTCGTTGGTCCTTTTCTTTAACCCTTTTTGAGTTTGAGCTCCCTGCCTCTGCATTTTGTTTTCATTGATTTGTGAGTGAAATGTTAATTTAGTTTGTTTTGTGGTTTATTGTATTGGTTGTACCTGGTGAATCAGTTGGGTATTTGCGAGTCCTTTTCGGTGTAGGTGTTTGTGGCTCAGTTGGTGCTTGTAGGAGTACCGTTTCGATTACTTCTGGCTCTATTGCAGGCAAGACAATCAAAATAATAAGAAAGTGTCACCACTAACCTCTGAAATGCCGTCCTCAAGAACCCAGAATAGCAACAGCAATTGCAGACATAAAAAAATAATCACATTATGAGATGAACTTAACTTTAGAATTAACCTTCTGCACAAACCTAAAATCCAAGTAAGCGAAGGTTACAAAATCGATCACAAACCAACATCAAAATGTCAGCGAACAACAAAATTAGCGAAGGAAACAACAAAATAGAACAAAAATTCGAATCGTACTTACAGAGATACATCGATGTATGAAAGAGGTGTACCTCCATCGTCGAATCGCTTTGTTTTCCCTGTCAAATAAGAAATACAAAAACTGAAATTGAGATTTAGGGCTTTACTCTTCATCCGTTTGCTTTGGATGTTTAAAGATCTAGGGTTATATTCCCCGTCCTTTTGTTGTGGACGATCGGAGATCTAGGGTAGTGACCCCAAATCCCAAAAAAAAAGTAGGTCAAGTTTAAGCTTGTATCTATTACAACTGACTACCATCAGAGTTCTTCCCAAGAGTTCTACAACAAATCTGGACCTGCAATACAAAGGTTCATTAGACAAACTATCCAATCAACACAAAATCTGATTACTTTGTAACTAACCTTTGTAAATAAAACATAAAAATAGCAGTCCCACCATGCCATGGGGGTTGATTCCCTTTTGAATTCTCTTTAAATCATTACTTTTGTGTGCTCCGCAAAGTTCAAGTTTTGTACATCTCTTTTAATCTAATTCACACAGGCGCATAAACATATTTAAAAGGCATGAAAATCAGATTACATGTGCCTAACTTCAAATACTTCAAATACATGATTATATAATGATCTAATTCTAAAGCAATATCCAACCAAGGGTTCTGAACCAATAAATCTGCAACAGTAACTAACCTTTAAAGATCTCACTGTTGAGAAGATGATTACTTGTGATGGATGAAATCTGGAGGAGAATAGATGAGGGAAGCGATCATGGCTCCAGGAAGCACCCCGAAGACAAATACAACAACTAATTTCTTCACCAGCGGCTGACCGTCTCTCGTTGGTGTACAGCAACTAAATAGCCCGTTAGTGTACCCCATTAATTGTTACCTTTCGTACCCAGAAACCTAATACATAATACCAGTGGCTCAGTCGCTCCAGGAAGCACAACCTAAGCAACAATGGAGCCGGCTACACCATTGACGATGGCCACAACGACGTTCGGGAGCGAGAGAGAGAGAGAGAGAGAGAGAGAGAGAGAGCAGAGCAGAGATAAGATCTGTGCAATCGATAGAGAGAGTACAGAAAATAGAGATAGAGGGGTTAATTGAAAGGGGGAGAAGGCGGTGATGTGAGATAGGTATGGTGATGGCTGGGTTTTCATCGCATGAGAGAAAGAGATTGCGTGCAGTAGCTACCGAGGAGGTATGGCTCCTCTTGAGGTATGGCAGAGACAGTAATGGAAGACTCCTAACCCACCACAATCAAAATACCCTCAAAGTTATTCAAATTTACAAAAATGCCATGATCTACAGCTTAAACAAAAACAACACACATTGAGGGTTTGTACACAATGCATTGGGAATAAAACACATTAAACTAATGAATATAATATTAGAATTATATTGATTTTCAAGTTGATAAATGTTTAGGTTATAGAATTTTATATAGCTCGGACCAAAAATTAATTATATTTTGAAATATTTTTTTCCACCTAAAACTGAATTTTCAAGAACAAAAAATCAAAATCAAAATTAAAATGGGAATAAAACAAAAAAATTTGTTTAAGTATTTTCAGCTATAATGACATAATAAAAAATACTTTGAGGTTCGACAAATTATAACAAATGTTGGATTTTTATATATATTTATACTATAATATAATAAATTTGAGTAGAACAAATTTGTCATTTACGTAAAAAAAATTAAGAGTTTAAGGGGTAAAATCCTCTTTGTCCATTATGATATTAAATGAAAAAAATAATTGAATAAACAATTAATATCAAAATAAATATAAAGTTGTAATTATGTAAAAATGTTTTCCTAAATTTTTAAAATCATATTTCTTTTTACAAATATAATATTTCTTTAAACTTTTAGATATATATGATATTTACCAATTAATTGTTAAAACGTTTTACGACTGTGTGTTGGTGTTTGTGTTTACGGGTGCATTACGCATGCACTCCATTAGTTATATTAAAATATATTTGAAAAGGACAAACCTGTCTTTTTACTTTAAAATTAAGAGTTTAAGGGGTGGTAGTGTTTTAGTTGGAATTGAAAATTGTTTTTAATGAAAAATAAAAATTTAAACACTTT
Source organism: Deinandra increscens subsp. villosa (assembly GCA_039602395.1). Classification (NCBI taxonomy): domain Eukaryota; kingdom Viridiplantae; phylum Streptophyta; class Magnoliopsida; order Asterales; family Asteraceae; genus Deinandra; species Deinandra increscens. Next base: position 6,175 of record JBCNJP010012045.1, read on the forward strand.
AGTTAATGATGTTATATAAGTAATTAAGTAAAAAATAAGTGAAATACAAAACTATCTTTCAAATACATAAATGAATATCATGTTATCGTAGCAACATGTAGGTTTCCGAGTAATATGTAAATATATAATTAGAGGTTTTTTTTAAATGAATCTTACATGGCTATAAATTGTTTTCAGTATGTAAGATTAAAAAAAGAATCTTAAACAACTTGTTTTCGATAAACAAAAATTTGAATGAAAATTTGTGTTGAAAAAACTTAAAAGAAATTATTAATTTAGTTGTCTAATAGTACATAGTAGAGTTGATTAAAATGATAAATTAATATAGACATAGAATAAAATGTGGTTCATAAATGTTTAGGCCAAAAAAGATTAAGAACTGAAAATGCCATGTGGTAACCAATAACCATAGTTACTTTTTACTGGTTAGTATAGAATATAGATATAGTAATAAAGACATAGATTGTCATATTGAATAAATAATAATTAACTAGTGACTGTTAAAGCTCACGCACTATGACTGGTGATAAAATTTATATTTATAAAATTAGTATATTTAAAATTTTAACAATTAAATATTATATTATATTGTATCCGATTCAATTCGAATAAAACTAATATCATACCTTGGATATAAACTAAGGGTATCACATCAAGATATCAAGAATTTTCTAAAACACCTTATCTTTCAAGAGTTTTACTTTAAAAATATGTATGGTGTAGTGGGGTTATATGAGACATATGGTGTTCATAGCTTGCGGAACACCGCCCGGGTGCTATCAGACAAAATTTCCCCTTGGGTGTTTTGTGCGTCTTGTAGATGGCATCCGCCTTGCGCACACTTGATTGGTCATCCTCTTTCATTTAATCACCTGATTAGTCAACTAAATTAGAAATTAAAACAAATATATAATAGTTGGGTAATAATGTAAACATGTTGTGACCATACACTTTTAAAGCCATGTAGTCTCTTGATGATGTGGCCACCACATAACACATAATGCCCTCAAAGAGGTTATCACTATACATAGCCTTAATAATGATAAGCAAGATCAGATAAACTTCGATTTTCGAAAACACCAAATCGGAATCAAAGACTTTAACAAATGTGAATTGAAATAGAGAATAATAAACAAAAATGCCCCGGCCATCTTCTGTAGTTAGTCCATGAAGACACACATCCATCACATGAGCCCCATAGTAGTAACCTTGTGGAGTATTTGTCGGAATGAAGAGAGGAGGATGGCTGTAGCGTAGGAATTGAGAGTTTTTTTATTACTTGAAAGTGGGAGTCGTGATAACGCTTTCAGATCGAATTATTTCGATGTACAATAAAAAATCAGTCGGATAATACTAAGTAATCAAAAGAGAGAGAGACTCTTGATTTTGTATGTCGAATTTTGAATGTTTCTGAAACTGCTTTAAGACAGTTTCATTCCAGAAACAAGTTTGGTTTATCGGGTTGAATTTCAAGTCAGCTCGACTTCGGTCCCTCTCCCCAAAGCGCCATAGTTTACATGATTCAAATCATAACAGATTAATACACATACACTTCTTTAGTTTTTAATTGGAAGTTTTGATTGATTTTATGTACAAGTCACATGTGTAATAACCCATATTCACTTTTTCCTTGTTATTTATAATCTATGATTATAAAATATTTAATATTTTTTTAAAACGACTAACTCTAATCTACTTAAATAATATTGGCCCAGGCCCAAAATGTAAAACAGCAAGCCTCGTGATTTTGAGTTTTGATCGACAATAATGTGGACTGTTGGGCCTGGGCCTGGTCTATTAAGCTAAGAAAATTTTAACGGGAGGATTGCCAAACTCATTTCCAGGTTTGATGACTTGATCAACGCCAATGACAACATTCTTTGTTTACCTAATTCGGATTAGGTAGATATAAACCATCCCTAAGAGGATAGTTTGATAGTTTACCAGTGGCTTTACAACTATAGAGTTGTAGATTTAAATTGTATAAAAAATATGTTGATATAGCTAATAAAAAAATAAGATATATCCCTTTATAGAAAGTTACCATGTTTCACTTTCCTATTTTGGAAAGAAAACTATTCAAAATATTATTTGCTATAAAACAATGCTTAGATGATGTGCATTACTCCAAGTTAGCTTGTGTAATTATATATAAAATTAGTTATAAAAAGGAGAAATCATAAAATTGAGTATTGACTATTTTTTTTTTTGAACAGCAAAGCATTATATTATTCAAAATAGCCAAAGCTAGGAGCTTAGGCAAAAGGTACAAAGTTGCATCAAAATACACTAAGAGTTTACATCATATATAAAGCAAAACAGGTGAATCTTTCCCACTCAAGATCAAGCATTTTTGCTGTGTGCTTCAGCCAAGTGAACGCCTCTGTTTTGACTACCTCTAATAGGTTTGTTGGGTGAAGGTTCCTGTTCTCGAATTCTTTGGCATTTCTTCATTTCCAAATGCTCCATAACCCGGCTGCAACTATCAGGGAGAGAGTACCTTTTATCTTGCAATTCTGGCCGTAATTTCCAGCCCATTCCATGAGTTCTTTGACCGAGCCTGTGACTGGAATTGGAGCTTTGCACCAGTCAGCAACAAGCTGCCATGTTCTAGCAGACCTCTCACATTGTATCAGCGTGTGTGAGACAGATTCTTCTTGCATATGACACCAAGAACACTGAGAGTATTGGACGTTTATTGCTCTTTTCAGCAATTCGAGTTTGACCGGTAATCGTTCTAAAGCAGCTTTCCATGTGAAGATAGCCGTTTTTTTCGGAACCCAATGCGACCATTTATGCTTGTACTCGTAGGTCGGCAGGCTGTTATCGATGATATGTCTTACCGAGGAGGTGGAGAACTCCTTATCTTTGCTTCCAAACCAGACCCACTTATCCGGTCCTTCAATGAAGTTGTACTGATTTATTCGGTGGGTTATTTGATCCACCAAAGCAGTTTCAGGTAAGGTTAAATGGGCTTTGTTCCACTGCCATGTTGCATCCTTGGAACCGTTGATTGAACGAATTCTTTCGTTTACAAGGCAGGATTTGTTTTTGTCTATTAGGTATAGGGCTGGATATTGTTCTTTTAACGCACCCATATTCAGCCAATAGTATTGACTATTTGCCTCTATAAATATTAAAATATGACATTACTCAATAAAAAGATGTCACGATAGGGAAGTCGGTTAACAACCCTCCTAACCAACAAACCAATCATTGGAAAGCCCTAAAAAAATTGAAGGCTAATCTTAGATAAGCCCCTGGCCTACAATCTAAAGACCCCGAACCCCTATCCCGAAAAAAACAATGGGCTAAGCTTTAGTCTACAAATTGAAGGCACCGATACCGCTTGTTTGCCAGTCAATGGTTATTTGGCAAAATTTCAATGTCACATGGGATTTTAATGATTCTTTTTCTTACAAAAATATAAGTGTTATAAATTGATACTAAAAGACACAAGAGATTTAAAAATTCACTCTACAATACCTAGATGCAAAAGTTACTGTCTAGTAAGGGGGACAGTGTTATATTTTTTTATTTTTTTAACGGCCTAACAAAAATCTATTAATATCAGTTCTACCAAGGAGGTAGAATAAAAATTACATCAAACAACATCAATTTGCCAAATTTTACATATCCAAACTAGAAAAGTTGAACTCACACCATTAAGCACATGTAATAGGAATTGACGATCGATTCTTAAGCCAAAGATAACCAAGTATTTTAGTGTCCTTAGGGTGGGGGGTATGGTTTAGGCAAACTTTTTGACCAATAGGATGATGACACTAGGAGAAAGATAAAAAATGATATCATTTTGATGTTTTTGGTGGGTATGGTCTTAAACCGTCAAGTATCGGCAAAAAAATAGGGGGTTAACGGTTAACAGTCAAAAAAATGAAGGATGGAACTCGGCAAGTATCGGCAGAAACTTACCGATTTGGACCCCCAAACTTGCCGAAAAGCAAGTTGCGGATGGAGGGGGGTATGGTTGCCAAGTGATTGCCGAAAAATAAACCCAACTTGCCGAAGCATTCCTCCCATCCCTATATATCTTTGACCTAGAGACCGAAACCCGATTGAAAACCAATTCATTCCCCGCCTTCCACAAATTCCACACCAATTCCATCCCCAAATCGTCTCCTCGCCGCTGCCTCCCCTCCCCTTCTCCCCCGCCTCCTCGCCGCTGCCTCCACCCCCGCCTCCTCCTGCTTCTCCCAGCTCCTCCGCCTCCACCTCCCCTTCTCCCAGCTCCTCCCTCCTCCCCCTCCCTCCTCGCCGCTGCCTCCCCCCCCGCCTCCTCCTCTCGCCGCCGCCATCCTCCTCCACCCCTTCATCTCTCCCCCTCCGCCCTCCTCCTCCTCCCTGCTCGCCCTGCCGCCCCCCCACCCGCCCTCTCCCCCGCCGCTGCCTCTTCCTCCCTCCTCCTCTTCCCTGCTCGCCGCCTCCACCCTCCGCCGCCTACCCTCCGCCTCCACCCTCGCCGCCGCCTCCTCTCTCTCCGGCTGACCTCCTCCAACGGGCCGCCGGACCAGGTTGAAACTGGTCCGCGCCTCCTCTGATCCGCCGCCCTTTGGCCGGCTGTGACCGCCGGACAGCTTTGGTCCGCCGGATTTTTTGATCCGCCCATTTTTTGACCACTGGTGACCGCCGGATTTTTTGACAGCTTTGGTCCGCCAGTTTTTTTGATCCGCTCATTTTTTGATCCGCCTTTTTTTTTTTGGTCCGCCGGCTAGTCTGATTCATGCTTGGGAACATCTTGTTATCGTGAACCGAATTCGGTCCGTCGGCTTGTGGTCCGCCAACTTCTTGGTCCGCTGGTTGCGTTTGCGTCGGCCGTATGTCGGGGGACCGGGGTGGTTGTGTGACCACCTTGGTTACGACGAACGCTTGTACCCCGAATGGGGTATGGCCGTGCCCTTTTAGAGATTTTCATTGTTGCCCTGACGGGGTCGTGGGGTCTAAGGGTTTTCCGCGTTTGGTGGCTCACATTAAACGCCTGCATTTGGCCACCGATGAGAGAAAGGGAGCCTTACGGGTTTCTATTTCCTCGGATGGTGATTTGTTTAATGCTGTCGGGGAATCTCTTAAGGTCTTGGGCCAATGGTTGTGTGGGGTTTGCATGAGCCTTCACGCTCTTAGTCGGGCATGCCATCATGCTGATGGTATGGCTCAGTTCCAGTGGGCCGTCGGGGGTGTTGAGGAGTTTATCGTTGGGATCCCCAGGCCTGCTGTTGCGAGGGACGTCGTGTCAACTGGGGGGGTTGTGGTGAACGAGTTCCTCCTCGATCGTGTTTTCTCTCTCCCTCTCACCACTGTGAAGAGCATCCCGTACAGCTGTCGCATGGCTTTTTCTCATGCCTTGGCTGATTCCCTGGGTAGGGTGGTTGCCATGCCTGACTCCATTGATGCGTGGGTGAGGCTCCTGTTACTTCCGCGCTGCACGCTGAAGGTTTTCTGCCCTTCCAACCGTTTGGAGCGTAGATCTGGGAATAGGAAGTCCTTACAATGCCAGAGTATCCTTCGCTCGTTGGCTGCTTGGGGGGACAGGGATGGTTTCAATGACCTTATCTCCTCGCTCTTTTCTGGGACCCCTCGGGGCGCCTCGGGCCGTGTTCAGGAGGCCTCTGAGGCGGCCTGTTCTAATGTCAAGCAATGTTTGCGGAAGGTTGCTGATGGACATTTCACTGCTGCGGTGAAAGTTTTATGTTCTTCCGGCGTTGCCCCAATCTGTAAGGGTACCTTGGATGCGCTGGTTTCCAAGCATCCCTACTTGCCTCCTCCGGTTTATGCCAAGTTCCTGTTTCTCTGAGCCCTCCCTTGTGGCTGATGTTGATTGTGTGGTTGGGTGTATTAAATCCTTCCCCAAAGGGACATCTTGTGGGCGTGACGGTTTACGGGCTCAGCACATTTTGGACGCCCTTTGTGGAGAGGGGTCCGCGCTCGCGGATAGGCTGCTAGGGTCCATTTCTAGGGTGGTTAATTTGTGCTTAGGGGGTAGGTGCCCTAAGGTCCTGGCGGAGTTTGTTGCATCCGCCCCCCTAACCCCCTTGCTCAAACCAGACAATGGGATCCGTCCTATTGCTGTTGGTGCTATTTGGAGGAGGCTGGTTTCTAAGGTTGCTATGAGAGGGGTTGGGAAGGAGATGGCTAAGTACCTGTCTGACTTTCAATTCGGTGTGGGGGTCCCCTGTGGTGCTGAGGCCGTGCTCCATAGCGCCAACCGATTCTTGCATGAGTTTCACACGGACGGGTCGTTGGCCATGCTCACTGTGGATTTCTCCAATGCTTTCAATCTGGTGGACCGGACTGCCCTGTTGCGGGAGGTCCGGTCTCGCTGCCCTTCCATTTCCCCTTGGGTGGATTTCCTATATGGGCAACCTTCCAGGCTATATGTTGGGGATAGTCATATCTGGTCCGCCGCAGGGGTTCAGCAGGGGGACCCTTTGGGGCCTCTTCTTTTCGCCCTTGTTCTGCACCCGTTGGTTCATCGGATTAGGGATTCTTGCAAGCTCCCTTTCCATGCCTGGTACTTGGACGATGGCACCATTATTGGGGATGCCATGGAGGTCGCTAAGGCGTTGGATATCATCCGGGCCGAGGGCCCCGCCCTGGGGCTGGTTTTAAACATCAAGAAGACTGAACTCTTTTGGCCGTCGTGCAATGGGGTGAAGATTCAAGATGGGTTGTTCCCGGGTGACATCGGGCGGCCTGAGCTGGGTGTCAAACTCCTTGGAGGGGCCGTTAGTTGTGATGCTGGGTTCATTAGCGGCTTGGCTGTGAAGAGGGCGTCCTCCGCGGTTGACCTTATGCGTTGCCTCCCACGGCTGCGGGACCCTCAGTGCGAGCTCCTGCTGCTTCGCTCCTGCATGGGGGTCGCTAAGTTGTTGTTTGGCCTTCGGACGTGCCAACCTACCCACGTAGGGGATGCTGTTTCTATTTTTGACAAGGGCCTCCGGGAGGCAATCGAGGATATTGTGGTCTGTGGGGGTGCCTTTTTTGGGGATCTCCAATGGAGGTTGGCCTCCCTCCCAACCCGTTTCGGGGGACTCGGGTTATGCTCAGCGGGAGATGTTTCCACTTATGCTTTTGTGGCATCTAGGGTCCAGTCGTGGGGGTTGCAGGACCACATCCTTCGGGAGTGTGGCATTAATGGGATGGATTCCGATTTCGAAGGTGCGTTGGGACGTGTACGGTTTTCACTTCCCGATTTCGATCTGGGCGGGTTTTCTTGCAGGGACACCGCCCCCCCTAAAACTCAGGATACTTTGGCGAGTGCCCTGTTTAGCAAAATTGCCCAAAGTTTGGAAGTGGACTTTGCCCTATCCCCCCGCCAAAAAGCAGTGATGGCTTGTCTTCGTGCCCCCCATGCTCAAGACTTCCTGTCTGTCATTCCCATTGAAGGTTTAGGTCAGCGCATGTCCGCTGTCGAGTACCGGGCTATCCTCAAATACCGGCTCATGATCCCCATTTATCCTAATGACGAGCCATGTCCCGTCTGTCGCAAGGCTTGCCTGGACTCCTTCGGCGAGCACGCGGTCCACTGTAAGGAATTGCCGGGGTTTAAATACAGACATGACTGGGTCAGGGACGTGTTGTTCGATGTCCTGAAGCGCGCTGGTATCTCTGCTAAAAAGGAGGCTCCTGTTAATTTTCTGACGGATCCGCTTGAAGGCAGGTCTACCTTACGGCCGGCTGATGTGCTTGTGGCTGGGTGGGCGGGGGGGAAACACGCCTGTGTTGATCTTACCGGTGTGTCTCCTCTCGTTGGGCTTAGGGACAGCGGGTTCGTCGCGGGGCAGGCTGCGCAGAAGGCCGAGGCGGGCAAAGTCGCTAAACACGAGAGCGCTTGTCTCGAAAATCAACACGTGTTTATCCCCTTTGCCTTTGATACTTTTGGGTTCCTTGCGCCGGAGGCAGTTGATTTCCTACGACGGGTTCAGCGGGTCGTGCACAGCAATTCGACATCCCCTAAGGCTCATAACTTTGTGTTTAGTAGAATTGGGTTTGCTATCCAAAAGGGTCTAGCGGCGCAGCTTGTTGCCCGCTTACCCGCCACCTCTTTGTAATTTGTTGTGCTTTAATGAAAATTTATATGACTCCTAACATGTTGATGCATCTCCAAGTGTCCTAAATGTTAAACAAATAGAACCCCGAAACCCTAAACCATTGTCCAAAAAATTCCTAATAGTAGTTGGGCTAAGGCGTATACCATGAAAAAATGTTCAGATGTTCCCTTCAGCTCCCCGGCAAATAGGGCATAATGTCGATGGTACCTGGATTCTTTCACG
>JBCNJP010012046.1:0-14458 GCA_039602395.1 Deinandra increscens subsp. villosa
GACCGTTCAAAAAAAAATAATTTATGCATTCCTGTTCAACCCAATGCTAGTGGATTATAGAAAGCTGTGTCCAAATCTTTGAAAGAATTATCTTAGATGGGATTAAATTTTCAGGAACTTATTGTGATGGAAAATGGGAATTGGTTTTGGAAGGAAGATTCTAACGGAATATTCTCAGTCAAATCCCTACGTAACTCCTGAATTAAGCTTCATAACGGAAACGATAATTTTGGATGGGAATGGTGCAATGCGGTTCCGATTAAGGTTAATTTATTGGCGTGGCGTGCTTTGCTTGACCGATTACCGACCCGTGTGGCCCTTGCTCGTCGTAACTTGGATATTCCTTCGGTCGCTTGCCCCTTATGCGAGGACGGCTCTGATTCGACTTTACATCTTTTTTCGGGGTGCCCTTTTACGGACCAGGTTTGGCTTGGAGTTGCTTTGTGGTGTAGAATACCGACGATGTTTGCTTTCTCGGTTGCCGACATCCTTAATGGTTACAAATGTGCTACGTCGTCTTCGTGGAAGATGAAGGCCCTGAAGGTAATTTTCCTCGCAGGTTTATGGTGCATTTGGAATGAAAGAAACAAGGCTACATTCAATCAAAGACCACCTTCGATCCAAAGAGTGGTGTTGGAAATTAAAAAGTGGAGTTTTCTTTGGTATGTGAATCGTTGTAAGGACCGATCCCCTAGTTGGATTGATTGGTCCTCTTTCTCAATGTAAGCATAGTTTTTGTTGGCGGCTTCTAGCTCCTTGCTAGAGGTTTTGCCTTGTTCTTAATAATATCGTCGCCGTTCCAAAAAATAATAATAATAATAATAATAATAAACATCTACCTAATAAAAATAAGAGTGAGAAATGAAACTTCCAAGAAAATATAATAGTTACCTCATTATTAAGCCATTTGACTAAAATTGATACATTTATCAAAATAGCTTGATATATTTATTTTTACCCTAAAATAATGACTCTCCAACTATAAGTTATAAGTTAGGGTGCCGGTATGGGGTATCAAAAAATTCGGCAACCCCACATTTGGCAACCCATTTTTTTCGGCAATTCGGCAACCCCATACCAAACCCTTCGGCATGTTGATTTCGGCAAAAAAAAAAAAAAATTCGGCATTTGATTGCCGAACGTTACCGACGTTTTTGGGAGAAGGATTCGAACGTTGAACGGTCATATGACCGTTTGACTTAGTTTTTTTATCTTATCTTTCTCTATATATACACAAATTTTGTACACTCTCCACACTACCTCACTTCATCATTCTAATTTTTACAACATGATTCCAATTATCCCTCCTGAGTTAATGACATCGTCTAGTAGTTCTAGTGACTCGGACACGGAGGCGTTGATGTTTATGAAAACTTGTTACGAAGCCATAATTTTACAAGAAGAAGGGGATATGGCACGTTCGAAGAAAAGGAAAAATATACGTCAAGATCGTGAGGCAGGGCATGAACGTTTGGTGGAACTCTATTTTGCCGATCATCCTCGTTTCAACGAATGTATTTTTAAAGAGCGTTTTCGAATGTCTAAAAGGTTGTTTTTAAAAATTGTTAGCGACATTGAAGAAAATTTTGAATGGTTTCAATTACGTCAAGACGCAAGGGGGAGGACAAGCTTCTCCCCTTTACAAAAGTGTACGGTAGCTATTCGCCAACTGGCGACCGGTAACGTATACGACGAGTACGATGAAACCTTTTCGATGTCGGAAAGAACAACGCATGAATGTTTGATAAATTTTTGTGATGCTATACTTAAGCTTTATAAAGATGAGTTTCTTCGTTCTCATACCTCCCATGATATCGAGCGTTTACACTTGCATGATATTTCAGAACATGATACTTAAAGACGAAGGCAGGGCAATATCACCGATACACATTCGTGATCCTCCAGTACAAGCGCATATCGACGAAACTGTGTTGCATGAGTTACGCGACGCTGAGACACATTTTAGGCTACGACAAGACATAACGGAGCACATCGAGCAAAACGTGGAGGTGGTATTAACTGAGCAAGAAATAAACCAACAGTTCTAGCTTTTGAAATAAAAATGTTGTCGTTTGTTTTAAGTAATGTAATCGTCACATTTTATTTAATAAATTGTTGTTTGATTTATAATATTTTATAATATAAAAATGCAAAAAAAAAAAAAAAAAACATTCAACTTATCCTACCCAACTTATCCTACCCAACTTATCCCACCCATACCACTTCAAAAAACAAAAAAAAAACATATACTTTTTTCTCTCTCCTGTGTCACTCTCCTATTGGTCCATCAACTTATCTCATTTTACTCATCCTAAAAAAATTATCCCCCACACCGCCCACCCTTATAGGTTCAAATATTCGCACGCCATAAGGCTAAGTGTAATCATAAAGCCCCTCCCTAGGGCGTTTTGCGCCATGTGGCTGATGACGTGGCAAGGGGTTTTATGGGCTTAAGTGGTATAGTCATAAAGCCCCCATGAAGCCCCTCTCAATCATTGCTCCAACATTATTTTTTTTTAATTTAGAATAAGGTAGATTATATTAAAAACCCATTTTATTTGATAGAATAACACACTAAATATAAAAAAATTACAAGATAAAATAAAATGTAATACTTGTCCCACGTTGAGATTGTTGTTTAGATGTAGAATATATAAGTGTGAATTGAGATTGGTGTTGAGAGTGTAGAAAAATAAATGTGAATGCAATTGTTGTTATCCCACATTGTTGTGTAGACAAATAAAAGTGTAGCTTAAATATGTAAGAATCCAACTAAAATTATGTTTTACTCTGGCTACTACCCTCGTGCAGGGGGGGGGGAGGGGGGGGGTTGCAAAAAATGGCAATTTGGTTTGAAAATTTTGAGCTCATGTCCGTGCGACCTGCAGACACGAATGCAGCTCAAAAACTTTGGGTCCGTGCGAGCTCGGTTTTAATATGTGTTGTGTTTGTTTTTATTTGTATTTTTTGTATGAAATATATGAGAAGAAAAAGAAAGAAAACACCAGCTTCCCTCCTTCCTTCGGTGCTTTCTGGGTAGAGGTGTACAAAACCGGTTTTTTTTACAAACCGGTTCGGGTTGTGAATCGGAACCGGTTTGGTCAACTCTGGTCAAAATCGGCTTGGTCATAATCGGTTCGGGTTATGAACCGGTTTAAAGCAACAAAACCTCAAACCTACAGAACCGTATCGGGTCAGTTTGAAACCGGTTTGGGTTGAACCGGTTTGTAAAAAAACCAGTTTTTTTATTCTTTCAAATGATTAACTAAACAAAGTTTAAGACTTGATATAAGAGAAAAAAGTTGGCTAAAACTACATTATAAAATTTTTAAAGCTTGAACAAACTTAACTGAAAATGATGAAGCATTATAAGAGATTTTGAGATATACAAGAGGAGAAAGTTGTGTGATTCAATAAAAAATACCCACTATTTATAATAATTTAAAGGTTGAATTGTAAAAGAAAAATTAAATTCTAACGTTAATAAATGGCTAATTCAATTAATCTCATTAATGTTAACATTGTGACTTAAGGGAATTCAAGACTATCTCATTAGAATCCAGCTAATTTACAACTAATGGCATTTAAGGGATTAGTAGCTAATCGGAATTTTGAAAAGCATATATCTATAATAAACCGGTTTCTAAACCAATTCCAAACCGGTTTCAAATCGGTTCTAAATCGGTTTCGGAGACAACCCGGTTTCGAACCGGTTCGTCAAAGGAGAATGCCAAATCGATGGGGAACCGCCAATTTATAATCAAACCGGACCGGTTTTCTTTTAAACCGGTTTTTATCTTGAACCGGTTCCGGTTTTTATACCGGTTCGGTTTGTGAATCGGTTTTTTTGTACACCTCTATTTCTGGGCAACGCCCTGGGCTTCAAAATAACCCATAGCGCCCCGGGCGCTTTGGGGCATTTTAGAGCGAAAAAGCCCCCGCAAACCGCCCATTATGATCAGTCTAATGCCATATGACCTTTTTATTCGATCTAGCCTGTTAATTAGCTTTTTCCTCAATTTTGGGTCGGTTAACTATATGGGCCAAAAACTATTAAAACGAGATTACCCAATGTCAATGTGTCATATTGCCATTTAAAGCATTGAAACAATGAAACTGAGCCAATGGGCTAATTAGAACATTATGGGTTGTCCAAGAGGTGTCTATGAAGTGGTAGATTGGAGCACATCAGTTAAAAATCTCACTTATACCAAACACACATATATCAATTTAAATGAAATTTTAATTATAATCATTGGGGCCAATTTATTTCTATTATTTTTGTGAAGTAATTACAATTACATATAAGCTATTAAATAATTTAGCCTTATCAAGTCATTATTAATGGGATTTGATAGCTGCTCGTGAGTCGTGATGACTATAACGAATCGATGTAACATTCGTATACAATTTGATGTCAAACACAACCATTACTATATAAAATTTGGTCTCAGGAAATTTTTGTTCAATACATGTTGTTTGATGATAAAAAAATACCATTATTTTGGTTAACCTTTACAAAATACTTCATTAACTAGTTTGACATCCATGAGTTATTTAACAACATTTACATGGTTTCGTAAACCCAAAATGTGAAACAGTTTGTGCAATCTTCATGTGATCAATTCATTCTGCACTTGACGAGCATCCCTTTAAGCTTTTGCCTTACCTGCAACGTACCCACTTTCAATAGTGAGTTTCTATTGCATAAATTATATAAATATAAGTTACAAAGAAAGGAAATGAATTTTTGTTAACTTTTGGCCCCAAGCGTATCACTTAGAGACAACCCACCTCCAAGCGAAACGCTTGTCAAATCATGTGTATTGCGAGTTGAGTTAGGCTACATCAACCAAATTCCCTACATCACTACATCAACCTTCTTTTTCACAAAAAACACCAAAAAACACTTTCTAACAAATTTTTTTTTTGTTTTGAAAACACTATACCTCTAATCGCTATGTTAGCTTCCTAGAACACTCTTTTTTCTTAATTTTTGTGGTGTTTTTTTTCGGTTTTTTTTCTTCATAAAAAACACCAAAAAAATACTTTTTGTTAATTAATTTTTTTTTTCTAAAAACACTATTCTTCTAGACGCACCAAAACACACATTTTTTTGGAATTTTTTTTGTATTTTTTGGCGTTTTTTTTTAAATAATAAAAACGCCATAAAAATTAAAAAAAAAGTTGTTTCAGAAAGAATATATATCGATTTGACTTATGATGTTTTTTAATTTTTTTTTTAAAAGAATGTGTTTTTTTTTTTTTTTTGAAAAAAGGGGGTTGATGTAGATGATGTAGGGATTTTGGTTGATGTATTCTACCCCAAATCTGTGTATTGCTTCCTGTCACATTTGCTCCAAGCGATACGCTTAGAGCAGTTTTTCCAAGATTCGGCCACATTTTTCCAGTTTTATACTTAGCCAATATTTTGGTTGTTTACTCTGATTTCTACAAGACTTGCACAAGTCATGTTGGGGCTGGTTTCTACCTTTTGAAACATCAAAAACACGTTTTTAAACATGTACGCATACACCTTAGCTAACCCGGTTTAGCATCAAGCATTAACGGGTTTAAACCAACCCGTTTGACCCGTTAGGATACCATTTACAATGAAGCTAATAACCTGCTCATAAATATGGCTATTCTCACCCCAACCCATTGTTATACATGTATCATTAGCCAATTACATTGTCACACCCCAACCAACGGCGGAAACGTTGGGGCATGATGATATACAAATAATGTGATACAATACAATCCAAATAAATGCAAACAATCGTGATACTAATTATTAATTTTAAGGCCATTCTAGGTACATAAGCAAGCCCTAAGTGTCATCACTGCAACTTCAGTCATTTCCTGCAACATGTACAACATATAAAGTCAACTACTAGAGTTGGTGAGTAAACATAGGTTTTAAATAGCATAAGTAAAAAAAAATAGCGATTCATGTGACAAGTGAAATTCATAGATTATGTGTAACATGTTATAAAGGTGTTGTGTAACCAAACCTAGACATTTAGGAAATCAATCACCCATTGAAAATAAGAATACATTTTCAATATAGTGGGTGGGTTGTCGACCAATAGCTATTATTGACCCATAGGCTTCCAAACAATCGTTAATGGTACACAAGCGATTAATGACTAGCGACAAGCGAATACAACATATAGATTCAACACGTATTACATATCAAGAATACACATGCACAACATGGGATCACATAGTAATGTAGATAGAATAATGATTAAAGATTTTGGAATTAAGATACAATGTTGCACCCCAAATAATGAAAACAAAAACGGGGCTATGAATACTCACCTGATAGCAAAGCAAAAAGCGAGAACATCACGAACGCGAGGAACGAAGCTAACCCTGATGAAAACCTAACGATTCGAAAGACCGAATAATTGACTAAAACGCTCGAAAGTTGATTTAAATGATTAATTGATTAATTGTGGAATTTATTAGCTATTTATTATTAAAAATACTTTATTTAATGATTAATATTACCAAAAGACCTGTTCTTGAACAGAATACCACTTTTGACAACTATGCAATGTTTATGGTTAAAATTGCAATTTTCTAAACTTAGGGGCCCATTATGTCAATTTAACAAAGTCATGAGAATATAATTTTCCAGAATTTTAAGATTCAATTTATAATTATTAAAAAGTTAATTCAAAACAGAAAATTTCACATCTTTGTTCTATTTACACTTTTTACCCTTAACTTTCAAAAATTACATAAATGGCCCAAAAGTTGCAAAAGTGTACATCGGTCAAACTTAAACTTATTTTCCCTTGTTATATGTTCATTAGTATCCCAAAAACATGTTGGTAGGTTCCGTTTATTAAAAAAGTACTAGAGGAGCAAGTTATGCGTGAAAACACTTACTTTAACGGGTCAAATGCGTGTCTTTTAGGTTTTTGATAAAAATCTAATTTTGATAGTTTGTAACATCATAATATACTTATACAACTTATCAAAATAGATTAGAACCATTGATTACATGTATTGGTGATCTTTAGTAGTTTCCCCAATTAAAAAGGCGTACGTAAAGGTTGACTTTTAATATAGACGAGTTTTGGTAAATCCAGCAATGGGGTATTAAAATACATATAAAAACAAGAACATACTATGAAGAAACTTACGTGTGAAAGTCAAAGGAGGCTGGTCAATTCGGAAGGTCAAACTCTTGGACTTTTGACTTTTGAAAACACAATCGGGAAGGCTTAGCACGAAATTTAAGGTTGCAGAAGGTAGATGAACGTTTGTTATGCTCAAGACAACTGATATTTATAGAGTGGAGGGTTTAATTAGGGTTTTATGAGCAATATGGCAAGTCTTGGAGAAAAAGTCAAGGAATCAAGTATGGAAACGATTTAAATTGATTAAGGAAATCAGTTTAATCATGGAATTTTCTTGTAGAAGAAGATAGGAAACGTTAAGACGAATACACAGGAGAAAACGGGGCCTAAAATGGGCTTGAAACGAGGAAGTTATGGCCAAAACAGTTCAGCCCGTATACTGAATTCGCGACCAGGTAAAGACCTGAGTGTTAGACAATATAAACGATGAACTAGGTAAAAAAACACAAAGGCAGCGCTGGGCTAGTGGTTGAGGCTTTGAACTTTCAACAGGAAGGTCGCTGGTTCGAATCTAGCTAGTTGCAAAACCCTCTATTTTTTTCCTACTTTTTTCTTTCTTTCTTTTTCTTTGGCTCGCCACGCATTCGATACTTATCGGATTTAGCCCAAATTTGATACACAAGTATACTAGACCCATAAGAACATGTTTAAATTAAAAAAAAAATGATTTTGATCTTTTACGAGTCTCTCGATTCACGAACCGAAAACGCATAAATACCACGAATCGATAACTTTCTCGTTTTAACTCGAAATGACCCCAAATTTTACGAGGAGCTATCTTAGTCATATAAAAACATCATGTAATATAAAAATATGATTTTTGAGACTCACGGGTCATCCGGTTAATACCGAAGTTGCGCGAAAACCAAAAAAAAATCGTTTTACGTGTGTTTTACGCGTATTGTTTGTCTAAAAATCAAATGATTAATTCATTTAGCATGGAAAATGATCATTAGCATTTAAAATCATCATTTGAACTTGTAAGCTAATAAATGTATGAACTTTCTTTGTTTATCGATAAAATGAATCCTGAATGCGCGTTTAATTGCGAAATAAATTTATTCATTTGTTTGAAAACAATCCTAATTATTTAACCATCTTAATAACGAAAAAGAAAAAAAAAAGATTTTTGGATTATGAAAAACAGTGCCAAAAGTTTAATCCAATGTTTGAAATATTTTGATGGACTTCCAATCCGGATGAACTTGAAACGGGTCGGGTTTTGCTAACGGGTCGGAGGCGGATGTTACATACATTGCCATAATATTAGATCTTGAACCTACGTGGGTTCCATGCAAACTTTATGTCTATTACCACTTAGCATCAACATGGAAACATTAAATCATTAACCATCTATTACTTTCAACAACATACATCAATAGTCAGTGAGGGGTACTCAACCCACCCATTTAATCCCAAAAGGGTTCATAAACTCTTTTGACCCGTTATAACAGGTTCTATGCCTTGGATGCCATCCAAATCCTTGATTGACCAACTTATCTATGTCTTGATGATCTATAGTTCTACAAACCATTTGTGATCATCATATTCCCTGTAAGGAATATTGCGCTTGGAAGATTTCCGGCTGAATGCCAATTTTACTATGTTCCGGCTGAAGTTGAAGTTGAAGCGGAATTCTCACTTCAAGCGGAACTGGCAGTTCAAGCGGAAGAAGCAGTTTTGTCCCTTAGCGAATATTCCGGGTGAACTCGATTATCCACCAGATAATGAGTTCAACCGGACTTTTCCTGAGATGTCTTTTCAGCAAGTCCAATCCTGCAAAAGCTTCTCGTATGCTTCTATATCTGATTCAAGCCGCTCTCCTAAAGTAGTATGGTGCTGCAAACACGCAAGATATTCCAATTGCCGATGTTTATTCTTTTGGTAGTTAGTATTTGACTTTTTAGTCGACGATCTAGATTAGATCGCATGAGATCAATGACTGTCATTGATCTCATCTGCACTATATATAGCTTAGTTAGCTCTTAGTTTACATACAGTTGTCATATTTGTTGTTATCAGTTCTTGAACAACTTGTAATAGTGTAGCTTCGAGTTAATGCAAATAGTGCCGAGTATTTGATACTTTGATGTTACTATATTTCTGCAAATCAAGCTTTTACATTATACACACTTAACCCTTTTTCGTCCCGAAAAAGTTCGCGATTCGTCCCGAAAAAGTTCGCGATGGAATCACAACAGAAAATTTTGACTTTTAGCTACTATCTTTTATTCAAAAACATAGATACTCACGCGATAGCCACGATTACCGGTATTTCGGTCCGAATAAACCCAACTGCCGAAAACCGAAGCCCCTGAACATGCTTTATTCAAATTTATTACCAATTATGGGTCCCACACAATCAATTTCGCAACTAGGCCTAATCCCGTCTCAAAGCATGAATCAGCACGGGTTAAACTGGATTAGGGATTTTCCCACCACAATTGAATACAATATTTATGACTTGGAGATTATGGAATGTGAATGGATGGAATGATGGGTGAGCTTGAATTGAAATTATTTATTTAATCCTAAAACTAGGGCGAGTCTCCACCTGACATTACATCTCCTGAGTGCCTATCCCGAGAGGTAGTAAGCAGGCTTTGACCCTCGCACACAAAACCACATCACCCCGATAGATCATCTCCGGAGTCCTTATCCCTAGAGGTAGAACGTAGGATCAGCGAATTTTGTGCACTTTATTCGATTTTTTTATTTTTATTTTTATTTTTTTATTTTTATTTTTTTTTTCATAAATAAAATTCAAAACAAGCTCCAGATGGATGGATGGATGGGGCGCCACTATTTCTCGGATTTATTTTCATAAAAAGATCATAGTGTGCCGGGTTATCTCCAAATCATAAACATTTTATTCAATTGCGGTACCTATCAGCTTATTCAACAGCTTCGGCTTTGCTACTACACTAAAGGCGGCAACCCACAATATTTTATTCAATTGCGGTACCTATCAGCTTATTCAACAGCTTCGGATTTGCAACAACTTCTTCATGCTATTATCCTCGGTTGGGGCTTGTTCGCTAACTCCAAAGTTGTATGCTGGTGACGGTGAATAATTATAATAACTGGTGGGAGGCCCCGCGGAATAATTGCAAAATCGTGCATCATGGGGCTCCCCACAAATATCACATCGCACAAGATACCTCTCATAATTTTGCTCAAAGTACCACTCCATGAAAATTGTTGTAGAGAACAGTCAAACAAAAAGGAAAAATAAATCTATCCTAAAAGGCCAAAGTAAAACAACTAAACAAGAAAAAATAAACAAAGAAAAACAAGAAGATAAACACACTAGAGAAAAAGAAAAAAAATAAAAATAAATAAATAAGCAAACAAATGGTTAAACTACCAGCTCGGATCTTTCTCGGAATCTGACGCGTCCCCGGCAACGGCGCCAAAAACTTGATGTGTCAATTTGGATATATAAAAATGTGGTCAAGTTAAAAATGGTAAATACTGAGTGACCAAACCACACACTAGGGCAAGCGTACCCGTCGTATGCAATATAGTATCAATAAGTACCGAGTATCAATCCACGGACGCATAATCAGACTCCCGATAATGTATCATAACTAATATTTAACCGATGCAATTGGAATGATTGAATTAAGTAAACTAAGCAAGCAATAAGACTAACAGTAAACAAACAGCAGACAACGCAAACGACAGAAAAACAGAATGAGAGAGATATCACCTAGCCTAGAATCCACTAAACCCAAATAAGACCCCCGGCAAGACCTATCAACATGAAACTATCACCAAGTGAGAATAACCCAACCAAGGAGGACTATAGACACATCCCGAATGATCAGTTAATTCTAAATGAAGCACAGATAGCATAATATGTGAATTTGCACAACGGTTTCACAGTTTCGGTCAAAACAAGAAAAACACGCATTCCTCTGGAAACACCAAGAGAGGTCTCTCTAAATGAATCCTAATACATGCAATGACTCTAATTCCGATTATCTAGGACCTAGCAATGACTAAACACGAATAAATAAGCTCAAATCTTGTGGTCACAAGTATTCTAACCTATCAAACCATGCCTAGCCAATAACTAGCAAATGAAACAACTCGGTCAAGTTCATTCCATAAGGATGCACATAAAATCAGCCGCATATCAATGACATATCATCATGTAGGAGGTCTCTGGATCATGCATCAACCCAAAAACTCATTTAAGTCTATGGATTAACAATAAACTAACTAATAATGGTTGCAATTCCACAATCCCTACCAATTAGTCCACATAATACATCATTAACAGCAACTAATTGAGCACACATAATCATCCCAAACAATCAAAACTAGAATCAAAAGCAAAAATCACATAATCATGTTGAAAAGTCAAACCGAAAAGTCAAAACGGGTAAAGCTTCATCTAAATTAGGTGATAAATGAGAAATCAGCCAAAAATCATATCTCTAATCATGAAATCAGTCAAATCTAAGTAATACATGATCAAACAATCAAGAACTAGGAAGAAGAAACCGATTTAGATGAAGAAATCTCCAACCGAAGCCTTCAAATTTCAATCTAAGCTTCAAAATCTTCAATCCGGCCCTTGATTGCTCCAAAATAACCTCTAATCTCGAAGATCTCTCAAAAACGTGCTCTCTGGTCGAACTCCCCCTTAACCCTAGACTCCAAGAATGCTTAAATACACGTTTTGGATTTTTTTGCCTACTTGGCCCGTTCATGGACCAACGAAACTGAGAAAGTGAGACTCGCTGGTCCATGAGGCCCACTTTACTCTTTTTCTGGATTCCAGGATCATGGACCAGCGAAAACTGACAGACTGGGGCTCGCTGGTCCATGACTGACACTGCAGCAGATTTTTAATTTTTTCTATCTTTCACTCCCGAGCTCCAAATCGCGTTCCGTTTTCGCCCGAATCACCACAAATCAACCGATCACCACCAGATCACCTAAAATTCAACATATGAACAATTAAGTACCAAAACCTCATCAAAACTTGAACAAAAACCGGATAAAATGCGGGATTAATCACTCGAAAACATGTATAAGATGCGGTGCATCAACGGTCTAGATTAGATCGCATGAGATCAATGGCTGTCATTGATCTCATCTGCACTATATATAGCTTAGTTAGCTCTTAGTTTACATACAGTTGTCATATTTGTTGTTATCAGTTCTTGAACAACTTGTAATAGTGTAGCTTCGAGTTAATGCAAATAGTGCCTAGTATTTGATACTTTGTTGTTACTATATTTCTGCAAATCAAGCTTTTACATTATACACAAGAACTTAATATAGCTTGAGTAAAGTGAAATATAACTTTAATTCCGCAGGGTTATATTTTCAAGTAAAGGGCTTTGTTTAAGTTTAACTCTATTTCCAATCCGGATGAACTTGAAACGGGTCGGGTTTTGCTAACGGGTCGGAGGCGGATGTTACATACATTGCCATAATATTAGATCTTGAACCTACGCGAGTTCCATGCAAACTTTATGTCTATTACTACTTAGCATCAACATGGAAACATTAAATCATTAACCATCTATTACTTTCAACAACATACATCAATAGTCAGTGAGGGGTACTCAACCCACCCATTTAATCCCAAAAGGGTTCATAAACTCTTTTGACCCGTTATAACAGGTTCTATGCCTTGGATGCCATCCAAATCCTTGATTGACCAACTTATCTATGTCTTGATGATCTATAGTTCTACAAACCATTTGTGATCATCATATTCCCGCTACATGGTGATAATTTCTTTCATATCATTATTCACCCATTGTAACGTTTCTAACCGACTCTAGATTCCTAAGAATCTTTCCTTTTTTGCCAATCATTTCATTGGTAGTACATCACGCATTATGGCTTCATTGTTCCTAGAACCATTCATCACCATCTTTAGCTAAGTAAAAGTTTCATCAATTATCGCATTTGCGTCATCACATTATCCCTAAGGAACTCTTGTAACATAAATTTGTTACCTCGTATGTTGGAGCCTCCGCTTCCACCTGCACCTTGATTGTTCACTGCATCAACTTGATCACCTAATGGGTCACTAATCAAGTTAGGACCTTTCACAATAGCATATTATCACAATTTCAATTCCATGACTTCCATGCTACTCATAATTATGTTTACACACACAATTGGCAACCAAGTATGTTTATCATATTTATTTCCTCCTACATGGTTTCATCAACCACACAATATCAATTAGAAGCATCCATCAATCAAGATAACAATTAATCACTATTTAATCAATAATGGGTCATCCTTTTGGGCCTATTGTTTCCTATGAACATTCAAGCTCAAAGTCTAGAAATTTAGTTTCTTTACCAATATTTTGTTTCTCTTAAGCATTATATCAAACACCTAGTGTGCATTATCAAATGGCATTTATCTTCATAAGTTTTCTAGGCCTTCAACCTACAATATTTAAGTCTTGGGTAGAATCCCTTTAAACCCATTATTAATTTATCAATTTCACTATATAAACACATTAAAATCATCATGAGTATAAAGAAATCCAAGGTATACTACCAATTTCACAACTTTACTAGGTAGTTAAATAACATGAGAGTTTCATCTAGTGACTAGGGGTTTAACCCCCAATTTCTCGTTAATTTAAGTTCCTACAAGTAGACGCATGATTTACACATCATTAAACATGAATAACATTCACCAATTTGCAGTTTTCAACCCCCCCCCCCCCCCTAATTTTCGACATCTACACATGCAATAATTTGGGGTTTCACTTACTTGATGAAATTGTGTGTTTAAAGGAAGGGTTACACTTCCATTTCCAAGTCTATAGCCAAAATTGCAGCCTTGAGCCTTAATATTGCAGAATTAGATTTTTAAGAGTTGGAGAGGGGCTGGGTCGAGATGCAGATCATGATCTACGATCTCCCCCTCCTCCATCTCTATTTTGTTTATTCCATTATTCCATAATTATAATTCTGGCCCCTAAAGTTTCAACATTTTACTTTTATTTAACCTTAATACAATTTTACACAATTAACCCCCTAATTTCTCATAAGAGTAAATTTTTCTAATATTAGGGGTCACTTTAGTTACGAAATTAATTTAACTAGACGTCAAAGGGAAATTTAATTACCAAATATTTTGGGATGTTACAATCAACCCGGCTCAAATCAGTCCGGAAAAAATTTAATATTTAGCATTAAATTTCCGAAACCAAAATTTTCAATCATCATGAAAAAAAATTTGTGTATGAATTTTGTGTCTCTTGCTATTGGTTATTGATGTACGTGTAATATAATAAGAACTAGTGTAACACC
>JBCNJP010012047.1:0-14458 GCA_039602395.1 Deinandra increscens subsp. villosa
CCAGGCCCATTCCCGACAGCCCACAGTAGGGGCCCAACCCTTCTCTTTGTGTAGCAGCCTGGTCCAGCAGTGGAGAGGAAAGCCCAGCCAAACAGAAAAAAGGAAGGAAAAGATTCGCAGGGCAGGGGTTTCGAACCCTGACCTCTTGTTTACCAGCAAGGGCCCTTTCCATTAAGCCAACAGTTTACTTTTGTGTATTTTGAGTTTAATTTTTATTTATTTGTAACACCCCAAATTTCACAGATACATGATATATAGAGTAAATACGTGTTTAAATTATAAATACGTAAGCTTAATTGATAAATGTGGTAAAACTATGCCTTAGATAAGTTGCATGTGTTAGAAATACGTGTTTAAAGGCCTATACGGTGAAATATGCATAAACGGATGTGTTAAACGTTAAAGAAAGCAAAAATATGAGATGGATATGTATTTATATAAATAATATAATGATACATGTGTGAATTGATATATATATCTATATATATATATATATATATATATATATATATATATATATATATATAGGGTTAGGATCTTGCGAAAACACATCTTTTTGTGAAAACTACGAAAACACATATTAAAACTCACGTAACTTTTTCATACGTTAACGATTTTTCATAAAATTTGCGCCAAAAGTCTTAGAATTACGTTATCTTTAAATCTGGAGCAAAATATTAAAAAAAAACTAAACGTTTTTTTTCCCGTGTGATGCACATGTGCATCATATAATTAAAAAAAGTTATAAAATGCTATTTTTTTCTTTAAATCTAAAGATAACACAACTATAAGATTTAGGGTGCAATTTCTTTTTAAACTATTAATGTATATCACATGTATGAGCGTTTTTTTGGTATGATGCACATGTGCATCATTCAATAAAAATGCAAAAAAAAATGATGAAAATATATGACATATGGTGCGACTAAGAAAAAAAATATTAACTCATACTAAAAGTATAAGTTTTTTTTGTGACGCACATGTGCACCACACAAAAAAAAATATTTAAAAAAATAGAAAAAGCGTTAAGTTTTTTAAAACTTTTATAGGATTAAAGATAATATAATTTTAAGACTTTTGATGCAAATTTAAAAAAAAAATATTAACGTATGATAAATTTATGTAGGTTTTAAGATTTGTTTACGCAGTTCACACAAAAAAGGGTGTTTTCGCAGGATCCTTCCCCCTATATATATATATATATATATATATATATATATATATATATATATATATATATATATATACGTATGAATACTTGTGTTAATAGCTAACGGAAAAGTTAAAGGGCTAAAAGCGTAATTTATGTAAAGATATAAACGTATACATGTATTATACATATTATAAGTATCCCGAGGTTTATAAACTAGTAAAAATATATCCTAATATGATTCGTGACATAAAATGCTAGGTATTGTAAAGTTTGAGGGCCTAGAACGTAAATAAGCAAATTATAAAGAAAATATATATAAATTTATATTTATGTTATCATGCGAATCCCGAGCCTTAGAAACCTTAGAAAATATTATAAATATGTCCCATAAAGTTTTGGTACATAAAATGATAAAACTATAGAAGTTTGAGGGTACTCTAGAAGGCACTAAATCAAACAAGAAGGCCTAAATATGTAAAATCTACAAAGCTGGCTAGAAAACCAGTGGCTCGCGTATCGCGAGCCACATCCATCACTACTGCGCGATACGCGAAGGCACCAGTAAACGCAGAAACATCACAGGTCCGTTTCTAGCCACGTAAACTCGACTTGGAGCTCAAGATTCGTTAGATTCGTGGCGTTTTTGAGTAGTTAGTCACCTAGGGTCGTGGAAGCAACCAAATGCGCACCTAAACACTATAAATAGGCCCTTCAATTCGTTGTTTTCAATCACCAATTCAATCACCAATTCACTGATTTTCTCTCTAAAAACCCTAAAACCGCCCAGAATCTTCATCAGTCGAATACGAGCTGCACAAGAGGAGTTAGAAGTTGAAATTCAGCAGTCAAGCATCTTAAGGTAAGGTCTAAAATAACCTCTTTCAGTTTTGGCTAAATCGACCTCTAAGTATGATTTCTAAAAATGTGTTAAAATTAGGGTTCTTGAGCTTGTTTTGATTAAATCGGGTGATCGGGTGGGAATTAGGGTCTGAATTTTTGTAGGTAATCACAAAATGATGTATTTTAAGAAAGCCCTAAGTTTATTTCACAATTGGAAAAGGTTTGGTTAAGGTTTTGTTAACGGGTCAAAATTAGGGTTTTCATAACGTTGTTCTGCCCAAATTGAGTAAACGGTGTTGAATTAAGCTTTAATATTGTAAAGAATATTATAAAATGTTATAATGGATGATACCCTAAGTTGGTTTGAAATAAAAATGAGTTTTGATAATAAAACGAGAAATACACGAAATTAGGGTTTCTAAATATGAATACTTAATATAAAATAATCCGGAGGGTATGGGGACTTGATTTTTGGTCTTATAACATGTTTATATGTATAATAAGTATATATAAGTTTAAATTTGATAAATAGTTAAGTATTAAAGATACCGAGTTAATCGGATATTTAGAAGTTCGTGCGGACCGGAAGGGTAGGCGCCTGTACACTAGGGTTTCTGGCAAAGCGGGGGTGTCGCATAAATCCCAACTGGGAACTGGCATACCTCACTAGGCGATCCCGGGGTGAGCGTTTACTTATAGGAATGCACGTCTTCATATTATCAAGAAAAATGTTATTAGGCCTATAGGGGCATTTTGGTCATTTTGACCCTAAAAGAGATAAACCCTAATAAAGTATTATTAGGATAATAAGATATAAATAAACGTCGGTATTATTTATAATACCCTTGCATTAATGCAATCCGATGCGCAATTAGGTTAATTGTGGACCATAACGGAGGTTCTGTCCGAGTAAACCACTTAAAGATAGAAGGTGAGTTTCTACAAGCCCACTTTACAAGTTTTAAATGTTTATAAATATTTTCGGGCTAGTATACATATAATACTTGTGAAAATATATTCAAGATACTTGTGACTTGATATATACGTGTTATACGATGAAGTTGTTAAATTGCTTATACGTGTTATGCAATTATATTGATTATAATGGGATGTGTATATACTTGCTTGAGATTAAGTTTCCAAGTGACAAGGGAGTTGTTATTAAACGTTTAGTGAATATGTATGATTATATGAGAACATGTGATGCATTTGCTTATATTAATATGTGGTGGATACGCCGCTGGTACATCCTATATATATATATATATATATATATATATATATATATATATATATATATATACATAGTAGTATAAGTTACCCGGTATATCGAAAGTGTGGAGGATATGTCGTTGGTACATCCTGTATACATACACCTAGGTAAATTAGGGGATGTGTAACACCCGCATCCCAGGATAAGCACTAGGGAGTGTTACGCATCGAATAAAAGAAAGCACATGACACTAATCAAAGTTTACAGCGGAAGTCTTTTAACTTTATTCATAACAAAAGTTGTAGGATCTACAAAGTACAAAGATAATACAACATTGAAGTTCTTATTTGAAACTAGAAGTCTATGTCTTCGTCCAACCAAAATTCAGACTTCTATACTAGCTTCTTCCTCGTCCCATCCATGTCTAGCTATCTGCTACTACATGGTACCAAAGATGTGTCACACCCCACTCCGCGGCCGCCACCGCGGGGAGAGTGTGGGACCGGCTGCTGTAAGGATCAAAATAACCCTCACGCGATATCTTGGCTAGTGAAACCGTGCGGAATCCGGTTTTCACTAGTTGATTCAAGAACACAGAAGAAAGTAATAATTGAAAAGTCTAAAGAGCAATGAAATAACAAACCGATTTGAGAAAGAAACTTGATTGAACACTTGATTGCTTGCTACACCTTGGATCGAAATTCTCTATGAGAATTTCGATTACACCACAAGTTAAACCACCAAAAGACTAGCAAGCAACAACCTAATAATGAGAGGAGAGCTTCCCTTATATAGGGAGTCTCCAACTTGCTAAACAAGACACCCTAAAAACCCTAATTACACATTAATTTCCGGATTTGACCATCTAGGCCCACTAAACTCCCTCTAAACACTTTCTAATTGAGCCCAAACATGCCTAAAATGGCCCAATGACCTAATATACCCATAACCCAACTCATTTTCACCTATTCTAACACATAGGCCTTCAGAATACTCCGCCAAGTGATGATTTAATACACAAGCCACAAATTATTCCCTTACAATCTTCCCCTTGGCTTGTGCTATTAAATATCTTCTACTTTCAATCTTCAGACTTCAGTCTTCTCCTTGGCTTGAACATGGGTTGGTGAAGATTCTTTTCTTGAACGATCTTCATTGGGCAGCAACGGTCGAGATCTGGGAGTTTTCTCTCAATCAGCATCAGCTTGGACTTCAAATGACAAACAAATAATGAGAGGAGGATTCTCAAATACTTGCTTCTTCTTGAAACATGACGAGTCCTTGCTAAACCATCAGTAACTGTCTTGACTTGCATGAGACTTCAGAGGATAAATTTTGAAAACCTCTGTCTTGGCATTTGTGACTACTCTGCATCTTTTCTTCAATTAGCTTCCCCTAAACCTGAGAACGGTGTCTTTGGACGCTTTACTTGAACAACCAACAAACTTCCCCTGAGCATAGGGTAAGTCCTTTTCCGGCTGGTTCTTCAACACAAACAGTAGCAACACTCATTAACTTTTCTTCTCCATGACATCTCATTTAACCTGTCATGCACAACATGGAACAAACACTAACCAGACAATGATGACTGGTTATCGGGTTAGCATTATTTAACCAAACAACTTCCCCTGAACCCGAGGGGGAGGTCACACCTTCTTGCACAAAACCCAAAAAGAACTTATTAAAACCTTTAAATTAACCTGGCCATGGTTGAAAAATAAACAATAAAAACTTAAGATAATACAAAAGAAAAATAAAAATAAAAACAAACATACCAAATTACTAAACGAGAAGGTTTCTATGGGATCAAACCGTATGAATCTGACTGAGGAACCCTTTTCAGCTTCTGTTACTCGAACACGTCTAGGTGATTGCCAATATACTGATCCACTTTAAACTCAAACCCTTTTCTTAATCAGGCTGTTTGTCACTTTATTATCTTTTATTGGTGCATTAATTATGAACAGCAAGTGGGTTTCAACAAATCCTAGGTACATGTTATTACACACTATCAAGCACATAAATTCCCTACCACATATTTTCACAACCTGATCCAGAAGTTTGAAACTGAGCTCGAGACTTGGTTGAGAAGAGAAAGAATAGATCACATAGATTTTTGGGTATAATATACAAAGTCAACTGAATTTTTGAAACATTTTTAATAATGCTCTCATCAGTGACAAAGGCTGAGGGATTTGGACTCTTGAGGGTCTCTTTTCTTGTGCTCTTTGGCATCTTTTGAGGTGTATACATGCATTTTTTTTATTTATTTTTTTATTTTTAATTGCATATATTATTTATGATGATCTGTAAGCACGTATGTATGGACAACTCCAGGTCATTGCTCACGCAAAGCAGAGGAGAGCCTTACATACACTCGAAGCATCCCCAGGTCATTGCTCACGCAAAGCAGAGGGGACACCGACTTTTTGAGCTCAATTTCACACTCTTGGAGACAAGCGTGTGTATCGGGAACTTGAACATGCAGTCAAATAGAAATGCAATTAACCTAAGTGCTGTTACCCAACAAACTGCCATACGTTATCTTTAAGTGTGTAACGCATACCTTTTCAGATTTTAGAGCCGAGCCTACCAGCATATCACCATGGATCATGTCTTTCACATCTGCCTTACGCGTGTCAGCCATCTCCAAAGACGGAAGTTTATTTCACTTCCCTCCTTCTAAAGGAAACAAAAGATTAAAAATTAAAAAGCACAATTTAATTTTGAGGGGTCAACAATTTCATCTTTTCTATTCTTCCCCTTGCTTTTTGATTTTTAATAACAACACACATTTTTTTTTTAATTTTTTTTTAAACACTCACTGACACAATACTAAATATGTACTAAAAACTGGCCAAGCTAACCTTCAAAGTTTATCTTTTGAAAATTTTCAGAAATGGGTTTTGTTTCATGCACAACCATACTTCACATCAAATCAGCCAAGAAACAAACAATTCAGACAGTGTTACCTTTACTGCTGATTTTCTCAGATTTACCTCTCACAAGGAAACATACCCTCCATTGAAATCTTCATGTCATGTGGTAGAGAGATGCCTCCTATCCTGTGCCTGGAACAATCACTATCACAAACAAACAAGGTTAATGAAAGTCCTCCTTGACTGTTCCTGCACAAGGTGAGAGATCAGTTAGCCATAAGTACCCAGGCCATTGTGGTTCTGGGTATACCTGAAGAGTCAGTGAAAGAAATTTCTTTTAAGAACATTCCCTTTGTAAACATCAGGGATTGGGGGTGTGGCTGCCTTGGTTGGACTGAGAATGTCCTTTTTGTTGACATCTCTGGGTTTGTGATTTTCTTTCCCAAAAACCTGTGGTTTTCTCGGTGGATTCTTATTAGAATTTTGAACTCTTATTTCTTGAAATTGTTTGGAATGTTTCTTGTACACTCCAGTAGGCTTGAAAGATAAGTTCACAACTTTTGAAACATTCCACCTGTCATCCTTCCTCCAACCATTTGATTTAGCTGAACCAACTGGATTTGGATGGATGGGTGATTTTGAAACAGTTTTGAAAACAGGTTTTGGGGATTCAACAGATTTTG
Source organism: Deinandra increscens subsp. villosa (assembly GCA_039602395.1). NCBI lineage: Eukaryota > Viridiplantae > Streptophyta > Magnoliopsida > Asterales > Asteraceae > Deinandra > Deinandra increscens. The sequence goes on from JBCNJP010012047.1 coordinate 6,769, forward strand.
GTCTCCAAGCTGTTTTGACAGATTTCTGAGATGTTTTGTTTTCTTTAAAACATGGTCTTTGGCCGTTGCTTAGGAGCCTTGGGTTTCTGCTGAACTTTGTGACTCTGAGGTGCTTGTTTCTGCACCTTGGGTTTTGATGGACCGGGCCTTGGAGTTGGGTCACTTTGTTTCTGGGTCCTTGGACTGGGTCTCTGATGAACCCTTTTGGGATAATAGGGTTCATAAGTGTCACACCCCGGTCAACGGATTTGGGTGTGAGCGAGACGGAATCATAGTCGCAGATATACAGAACAACTTCTACTAAATTCAAACGTCATTTAAAACATTATACCATTTATGTTGCAGCGGAAAGTCGTGGTGAAATGATATTGTCTTACATTTGAATAAAAGTCTTAGTTTGATATTGAAATCATAAATCAGTTTGTTTAAGATAGGTCGGGACTACGACTCCAGTGAAGCAGGGTCGAAAGTTACAGTGAAGCCCCATTTGCACGTCTTCCATGATAAGCTTAGATACCTGAGAAATCATGAGTTTTAAAAGGTCAACATAAAGTTGGTGAGGTTCACAGGTTTATGATTCTATGGTAAGTTTGTAAAAACAGTTTACAGTGTGTTGGAATAACAGTTTACGGTATGTTGGAATAACAGTTTACGGCATGTTGGGATAACAGTTTACGGCATACTTAAATGTTACGTTGGTTTACTGTCGTGGTTGTAAGATCCTACCATGAACCTCAAATTCGAATACTAACGGATTACCCACTCATAGCATTCTATCCCAAGAATACCGAACAGGCAAGAATAACTGACGTGTACCCCTTGACAATGTACGAAGTCAGGATTGGAGCTACCAATCTGGGCAGGGTTGTCAACCCAAATAGATCTATTCACTAGTTATCGTTTCGAGCAGAACTAATCGAATTCAATTAATAGTGGGATTTCAGTTGTACTAACGTTGATAACGATAAAGTACCAGTTGTTTGGGATACAGAATGGAACATGTAGTCATACGGCTAACAGGTAAACCATAACATTAAGTAAAAAGCATTTTATCAGTTCATGATTTCTCCCCCATAAGTGTAAAACAGTTGTAAAAGAAAAGGGGCCGTGAAACTCACTTGATTCAGTGGTAATGATGGATTGCCGAGTGGCAACTAGCAAGTAAAGTCCTAATAAAACATAAGACAACATGCATAAGGGTCCACATAATCATTTGAGTAACGAACGTTACCCAAATGATACCGGTCAAGTCTTGACGTATAATCCCGTTTGTAGCGTTTTGAAAACCCGTTAGTTAATCAGTTTACAAAATCAGTAAATACGAATGTTCACGTATTAAGGCATTTATGTAAATAAATACAAAGGATGAACATGCGATAACGTATCATGAAGATCAGTTCAATCAAGTATTAAACATCGTTTTAAATAATAATATTTATTATTATTTTTATGTTCGCTCGATCGATTGGATAATTAATCGCGTTAAGTTATAATATATATAACTAGGGTTGATAATTATTATCGAAATAATTATTATAACTTGTCGGAATAATTTATCAAATTATTACAAGTTAAAGATTTAATGAATAAACACAAGTAGGTAAATATTAAAGGTTATTTTAATATTAAACTCATGTTTTGGAAAATTAGGGTTTTGAGTTAATGTAAATATAATTATTATTAAAAATAATTATATTAACAAACCAAAATGATTTTAACTCAAATTAGGGTTTCTAAAATTCATAAGGATAATTATTTGCTGAAAATAATTATTTACGATTTATTACGTCGTAAAACATTTTTAAATCGTTTAAAGATTTCGTTTCAATTCCAAACGTTTAAAAATAAACATTTGATCCGGTTAAAACGTTTTGATTATTTTGATTTATTTAAAATAATCAAAAATATGTTTTTCATAGTTTCTATAAGTCTTTTGATTTTATTTTTATAAAATCATTTCTAAATAACTTTATTTATCCAATAAAGTTAGGGTTTTAAATTAAAGACTTTTTATAGAAATTCACCAACATAAAATGTTTCCACTTTTTGTATAAAATCCAAAGTTTTATACTTTTCAAGTCATTTGTCATAAATATGATCTATTTATCATTTTTGATATAAAAATATATTTATATATATTTTTATCCATTTTATTTTCTATAAAATCTAAAACAAGCATTTTAAGTCTTGTTTTCTTAGAAATTATATTTTTATAAAATGTGACCATTTTGTATATAAATTCCATGATGAGATTCTAATGGTTTATTTTATTCAAGTAATTATTATAAAATTACTAACCTTTGTTATTTAACCATAAAATCTTATTTAAAGGTTTTAACGTTGTCATCTTATGTCCAAAATTTATGTAACGTTTTCAAATGTTCATAATAAGTCCATAAGTGTCACTAATATCATAATAGTCCATGATAATTTATCATTAGCAACATATTAGTCTATATATATATATATATATATATATATATATATATATATATATATATATATATATATATAGGGATAGGATCTTTTGAGAACCAATAAATATTGTGAGAACCGCGAGAACAGATATGAGCCACACATTTTAACCACCTTTTAAAATGAATGGTCTAGATTAATTTGAATTTATTTAAATTAAATTTAAATTTAAGAATCTATTAAATATATGGAAAAGGGCATTTAAGTAATTTTATATTTAAATTGAGATGAAGTGATAAGGTGATGTGACATAAATATCTACTTTCCCCCCTTCATTTTATATCGTTAATAACTTTTTATACGATAATAATTTTATAAAAAAAATTGCACCATTAAATAGGACGTTTTTTTATCTTTAATTTGGTTATAGTCTCGTTATTTTTTTTATATAAATTTTTTTTCCGTAGTTTTTTTTAATGTATTTTGTTACATGTAGGTAACGAACAATTACATATGTGTAGCCAATAAATACATATGTGTAACGAACAGTTACACGTATGTAAAATGTTAAAAAAATATAAATATTTAAATTTCTTTCTCATTGATCAGTATATCATATTTTTTTCTCTCTCATTTTCCGTAAACACATTATCTATCAGGTAAATGCCCAAACACATTTTTCGCAAACATATTTTCTTGCTACAACCACGTAGCTGGTTCTTACAAACCTGAAGCATTGTGTAACAAAAATGTAAACAAGTATTTACATGGTTGCATGCTCGTAGGCATCTGTTACATAGTTGTTGTTGTCTAGATTGCATGATCGTAGGCATCTGTTACATAGTTGCGCCTTCTTACATATACGTTACATTTTCATAACAGAGTATTACCAACTAGTAGTAACAGGTTACCACCTGTCAAAAACTTAAACCATGATAATAGTAGCACCAAAACAATACCAAGATCTATTTTTTTTTTGCAAGAACCAAAAACAACATAAAAAAGGATATCAAAATTATAAACAACAAGATCTCAAAATTATCAATTTTTTGAATGCATGTTGTTACATGTATGCAACGAACAGTTACGTATGGGTAACAAACAGTTACATATATGTTTTTACACTAATAAAAGGGTGTATTAGGTTATTGCTACATAAATGCACATAATGTTACACACTTGTATCATGGTCTTGCTACATGAATGCAGCGAGTTCTTACATACTTGAAGCATGTGTAACAAACATGTAAACATGTTTTTACACTAATAAAAGGGTGTAGGTTGTTATTAAACTGGTGCAAACGTTCTTACACGTAAGAGTCAGTAAGAAAAAAAATGAAAAAGGGATCGGTAATGAGGAAATCCAAGAATACCGAATTAAATGGTGTATAAAAGAAGTAAAAGAAATGTTCAATCTCACGAACTATCAGGTATAGTTAAAGTATGATTGAGTCGTGTTCCATATATGTTACATATCACTGCACGCTCGTAGGTATATATTACATGATTGTTAATATATTGCATGCTCGTATGTATTTGTTACATGGTTGCATCTTGTTACATATATTTACCTATTCACTATAGAAACTTACTAACAAGTAGTAAAATATTACTGTGTTGCATGTGCATATAATGTTACACACTTGTATCAGGTTATTGCTACACCAATGCAGTGAGTTCTTACAAACGTGAAGCGTGGTGTAACAAACATGTAAATAGGTTTTTACACTAATAAAAGGGTCTTTAGGTTGTTGTTAAATTGGTGCAAACGTACTTACACATAGGAGTCCATAAGAATAATATGAAAAAAGGATTGGTAATGAGGAAATCCAAGAATACAAAATTAAAGGGTGTATAAAATAAGCAAAATAAAAGTTCAATCTCATCGAACAATCACGTATGGTTAAAACATAAATGAATCTTGTTCCATAGATGTTACATATCGCTGCATCCTCGTAGGCATATGTTGCATGGTTGTTAGTGTCTATATTCCATGCACGTAGACATTTATTATTATTTTTAAATAAACATTTAAAAAAACTTACAGAATAAAAAAAAAGTAAAAAAAATATATTTTAAAAAAATATAAAAAGTAAATTAAAAATAACTAATAAAAAGTTTTAAAAAAATTAATTAAAATAGTAAAAAAAGTTTTAAAAAATGTTTAATAAAAGTAAAAAAAAATTATTCAAAAACATAAAAATAAGTAAGAAAAAGTAAAAAAAATATTACATTAAAAACATAAAAAGTAAATTAAAAAAACTAGTAAAAAGGTTTTTAAAAAATAATTTAAGAAGTAAAAAAAAGTTAATAAAAAAGTAAAACAAAAAGTTATTAAAAACGTAAAAAAATAAAAGTTAAAAAGCGTTTTAAGAAATTATTAAAAACTAAAAATGAAAGCATTTAAATAAAAAACATAAAAAGTAAATAAAAAATACTATAAAAAGTTTTTAAAAAAGTTAAAATAGTAAAAAAAATAATTAAAAAGTTTATAAAAATGTTTAATAAAAGTAAAAAATATTATTCAAAAATACATAAAAAAATAAGTTAAGAAAAAATAATAGTTTTAAAAAAATATTTATAAAGTAAAAAAATTTTTTTTTAAAAAAGTATAAAAAAGTTATTAAAACGTAAAAAATGATGAGTTTATAAAAAGTTTTAAAAATTGTTATAAAAATAAAAATGAAAACGTTTAAAAAAGTTAAGAAAAATTAGAAAACAATAAAAAATAAGTTTAAAAAATATATTAAAAAACGTAATAAAAAACATAAAGGAAAGTATTTAAAAATATTTAAAACAATTAATCTTTACTAATCTAGATATTAATAGTTAGAGTATTCTAATAGTTAATAATATTTTAAAAGGGTTTTGTCTTTTAGTTATATGGGTTAAAGACTTAATTGCCCTTTTGTATTAAAATAAATAAAATAGGTTAGATTCCAAATGTGTGGCTAGTAAGTGTTCTCATGGTTCTCACAATAATAAAAAGTTCTCAAATGATCCTAATCCTATATATATATATATATATATATATATATATATATATAGAGTCGAGTTATCCTACATCCAGCAAAAACGCTACATCCATTGCGGATTGATCTGGGGCGTCCATCAAGATCATCCAACAGCCAGGATCTATGGTGTTTTCCGCCTATGGCGTTTTCGGGGGGAAAAAAACACCATAGGCGGAAAACACCATAGATCCTGGCTGTTGGATGATCATGATGGACGCCCCAGATCAATCCGCAATGGATGTAGCGTTTTTGCTGGATGTATTTTACCCTAAACCTATATATATATATATATATTTGATGATTAACCACTAAGATCACAATTACCAACCTAGCAAACTATAACATGTTAACACTTAATAAACCATGCAAAATATGATAATAAATCATAAATTCATCCAATTATATAGTCAAGTTATCAATTTAGCATCTATATAAATTCATAGATTCTTATTTTTAAGCACTACATTTTAGTGTTTAGAAATCACATGTTAATAACGTTTCCAAACTTATAACCTTTCGGTTTATATAAAAAATGTAGTTCGGTGCTTACGGTTATTAGTAAACTCCACGTTTAAAGGGTTCGTTGTCAAGACTCAATGGTTCATTTGGGTCGTTTAAATTGTGTATAACGTAAACGATAATCGATTAAAATACTCACAACGGAGAGTGAAAGAAAACCGAGAAGAGGGGGGTGGCGGTGGCCTGCGGCTGGTTCAGCAGCAGCAGCAGCAGCAGCCGGCGGCAGCTGCAGCCCAGCGGCAGCAGCTCAGCAACAGTAGCCGGCGACAGCAGCAGTGTGGCGGTGAAGATGGTGGCTGCGGTGGTTATTGGTTGTGCCAAGAGGAGAAAGGAAGAGGTGGCGGGGGTTGTTGCTGTTCACAGCAGGGAGACGAGAAGGAGGTGGTGGCCGTAGGTGGTGGCGTTCGCCGGTAGCAGCAGCAACTAAGTGGCGGAACAGCAGCAACAGGTGGCAGTTCACGGTGGTGGCGGTGGTTTGTTGTTGTTTCTTCACCAAAGAAAAGGAAAGGGAAAAGAGAAGGTGGCTCACGGCTGTGGTGGTGGCTGGCAGCTTCAATTTCTAGCGGCGTAGGGCTGCTGCCACCACCATCTTCGCCGGCAGTGGCAGTGGCGACGGGAACGGCGGCAGCAGCAGAGATTACGATGGTGGTGGTGGGTTGTGGGGCTGCCAAGAGGAAGGGTAAAGAGGAGAGGAGATGTGGTGACGGGTTGTGCTCGGCGGTGGTTCACAGCGTAGCAGCGGCGGCGCAGGTGGCTGTAATCGATGGTGGCGCTGGCTGCTGTGGTCCTCGACATAAAAGAGAAGGAGAGGGGTAAAGGTGGCGGTGGTGGTGTTTGGTGGTTGTTGAAGGTAATGACGGTTGATGTTGAAGGTGGTGGCAACTAATGGAGATGGTGGTGGCTTGCAGTGGTGGCGGTGGTTGCTTCACCGGGGGAACAAGGTGAGAATGGGGAGATGGGTATTCACAAAAAAGAAGAAAGGAAAAAAAAGTTGTTTGGTCTTGCTTGTCTACATCAGAGAAAAAGAGAAAGGGAAATTGAGGTGAGTGGGTGTGTAAGGAAGTGGGTAGGTGATGTGGTGTGGAGGTAGGAAGTGTGGCTAAGTGATCACCACACCTTTTTAAAAAAATAAATCTCTAGCAACTTTTATAAAAATAAACATGTGTAGGTGATTTTATTTTATAAGAGGTTTGTTATATTTTATAAAACATATAAGGCATAATACACAATGTATAAATTCTATAAAATATATAAGGATTTGGGAGGTAATAATCCTTAACCTTTATAAATAAATAATGTATAAAAAGTTGTACAAGTTTATAACAAATTTCTATAAAAATTAAAGGTGGTGTCAACTTTTATAAAAATCAAAAGTTGATGGGCCCATATTATTTAAAATAACCCATTGGGTTTGTGATTTATATTGAGCCTAAGTGTTTAAAGAAAAGACGTAATTGGACGGTTCGTCGGTTATGGGCCGTACGGGTCCAAACGGGACACCGGTCCGAGGCCCAGGCCCGTTGTGCATCGGTTGGGTTTACGGATCACCACGATCATTCGGTATATCAAGATTATGTTACAGGTTAAGGTTTCGGGCTCCGTTTAATTGTTTTAGGCTTATTGGGCCTATTGGGCCAAGTCGGGCCCAATTGGGTGTTCGGTTGGAGTTTGGCTTAAGTCTTGACAACGATTTCAGTTTATGATGTTTTTATTTCATAAAAACAATTGTTTAAGTTGATTAT
>JBCNJP010012048.1:0-14454 GCA_039602395.1 Deinandra increscens subsp. villosa
TAATATAGAAAAGAAAATACAAAATGACTATGTAATGATATTAAAGGTAGAAGCCACACACTCAAGATATCGAACACAGGACCTAAGCTCAACATAGATTAAACAGGATGACATAAAATTAACAGTGTAATGACAGTAACGATCAAATTATTACAAAAAATGGAACACCACAAGTTGTGTCATGTTCAGTGACATTCTTCTCTATTATAGGTAGATAATTTATTTATATATATTTCACAAGTTCAATGTGCAAGTCTTGAAGAACATTTTACAAGGTTGAAGTACATGGTACCACCTTTTGAAGCATCTAATGAGTAGTACCTTAGATGTGTTTTGTCACACCCTTAAAAATCCATGCGCCGAATATCACCGTAAGGAGCGTGACAAACAAGGATCGAAACACAATAGTCATACAAACTGACTCTACATGCAGTCTAAATATTACCTTGAAAGTAAATGCAGAAGCGTAAAATTTCAAAAGCACAGTTATAAGTTTAAGCGCAAAACATAGCGCACCAAAAGTTAAATAAGTTCAAATAAAGTTTAAAGGCTCAAATGCAAAGTCATGACATGATCAAGTGTGCATCCTAGCTCGTGTAATCCAAATCAGCGGCCTGAGAAATAACATGCTCAGGTGTCAACACATAGGTTGGTGAGTTCACAGGTTTATAAGTTTAAAACAGTTTAAGTTCAATTGAGAATATTAATAATACATATCAATAGCTACCTAGGCTATTTACAAGAATCCAGTCACGTTCATAGTCACCGAAGCTGACAGTTAAGTTAAGTTTGCCTTGTTCAATTTAGGACGAATATAACACTCATTCGATATCCAATTGTATCAGCGCGACTGACCCAAGTGAGGTTTGTCAGACCCGGTAGTACTACTTAATATCTCATCACTTTATTCAATACTAACGTTACATAAAGTAAGGACTTTCATGCTTAGTGTGCTCAAGTATTCAGGTAATATATAAGATTTTAAGTATCTCAACACAGTTTAATTCATGCATGTTAATCTCCTCAACAGGATTTCAAAACATTTAAATGGGCCGGGAAACTCACCTTAGGGTGCGTTGCAACAAATAATCAAATAGCAATTCATGCAATTACCAAGCACCTAACAAGCATACATACGTAAGTGTGTGTTTAAACGAGTGAATACCCTAGTTGATGGTTAAATAATAAATACTTTCAAACGTGACACGTGACAAAACCGTTTATTAAATTGAGTTAATGATGACATTTAGTCGAAATCATAAAAGATCCTTAAAATGCGAATAAAAGATAATTATTATATCTTTATAAAATCGAGTAGCTAAAACGTATATATATATACATATTTATATATATATACAGGGTTAGGTTCAAATGAGAACTTTTTATTTTGAGAACTTTTGAGAACTAAATCTCAACCACAAATTTCAGGGGGGCTACTACAATTCATGGGAGGGGAGATACATGTAAATAAACTTGTGACTCAAATTAGTTCTTTTTAGTTCTCAAACCAAATTGGTTCTCAAATGATCATCTCCCTATTTATATATTTCCCAAATACGTATTTTTGTAACTCACCGTCAAATAACCAGATATATATTATAATCATAGTATATAAATCAACAAGATAACAAGCACGATAACGAGTCTACGCAAAAATTCTGCGAGTCCAAAATAGCATAAGGGACGATTGGTGATTGGTACTGAGTCAAATAAGTTCAAGTCTGTGCCAAAAATAATACAATGGAAAGAATGGGTCACCTAGTTCGAGCCCATGACCTCGGGTACGCTTAGCCATTGGGCTGACCAACCGTTTGTTAACAATTCGGTCAGAACAGCTTTGAATATACACAGTGACAGAAATCGGGGTTTTAGATACACAAAAAGGTCACCTAGTTCGAACCCATGACCTCCGGGTTACAACGCCCTAGCCATTGGGCTAGACCAAACATTTGGTTAACAATTCGGTCATAACAGCTTTTGAATATACACAGTGACAGAAATCGAGTTTTGAGAAACAAACAAAAAGGTAAGAAGGTTGTCGGGTTTCGAACCGGCAACCTCGAAGAGCATAATTAGGCTAGCTCCAGCGGAGGTAATTAACTCCAGAAAACGAATACTTAACCAGTACCCACCCGGTTTCATCTTCTCCACCTAAGAACCCTACCGTCCCATCACTATTTTTCGGACGCCGGAAAGTTTACAGAAACTCAAAATACTTGACAACGATCGACCCCACACGATGAAAAAGAAGTTTTGAAGGTTAACTCGAGGATGAAACGAAAGCGATGGTGATGATGAACTCGAACCCGTACACGATCTTGATGCCGAAAACGAACTATGGTGCTCGAATAGTAGGATGATGGTGGTTACGCGGTGGTCACCGGTGGTCAGTGGGTGGCGACCGTGGTGGTAGCACTTCGCTGGAATTTCTTCCGGTGGGTTTTACGCGACGGTGTGAGAAAACGAGAGGGAGATAGGGTAACTTTTTGATGTGTTTGTGGTAAGCAATGACAAGAATGAGGAGATATGTGGGGTTTAATCGGTTCAAGAGGGGGCTGGAGTGAATTTTCGACGGTTGCAGGGGGGGAGGGGGGGGGCGCTTGACGGTCGCCGAAACGTCGGTTACGAATCTTCTTCATTCACTTTGCCTGAATTACAGGAATGGTCCATCACCATACTTACAGTTTAGGGTTCTAGGTTTCGATAATTACAGCGCGAGTCCCTCAAGGCTTGTTTAATAAAAAGAATAGAAATTGGCAAAACTGGTCCCTTAAAGTTACAAACCGTTAACAAACTCTAACTGGGTTAATGGAGGATGATTTTTACGATGAATATGCGAGTGTACGACCAAATATACCTATGTATGGCATTAACCCTTGATTCATTCACATAGAATCATGAATAATAATTCATAAATATATACTTTGAGTTCAAGTAAATGGATGAACATGGAATCACAAGATTGGACCTCCACAAAAATAATTCTCCTCTCATTGGCCTACACAAATTCACAATATTGGGCTGCACTTTGATTCAAATTCGTGGGTGCAATTTGAGTGTTTTTAAGAAAAAAAAAACAGAAAAATCAATTATGTTGTGGCTGCACTTTGATTCAAAATAAGAAGAAAAAAAATCTTGGATGATGATGAGATTGAGACAACGCTGGTAGGATGAAGAAGGCTTCTAGTTCGATATCCTGCTCCCAAGATGATGTCGACTGTGCAATTTCCTGTTTAACTCATTGTCTTCTACTCTCCTGATTAGATTACCAATTGATATTAGGGGCAAAAGACTGGACCATCGGCCCAAGATGATTGTTATTTGAAAGCTAATTTCGAATTAGGCCTGCAATTCCCCATGAAATTGGGCCAAAGTTGGTCCTATTTGGCTATCCTGATCCCGTTTGTTAATACCCGATCTGAGACCGACTCCCGATTTTGTATAAATCTGTAAACCGAGATCCGAACTAAGGCATATATATCGGTTCGGTAAATGGTATTTTTCGGATCGGGATTCGGGAAGTATCGGGTATCCTGACTTTCTCCTCACCCCTATTTTTAAATATACACTAGTGAAATAAGAATAATAATATTAAAAATTATATATAACAAATAATTAAGATTTAAATATTTCAAAATTATATATTAGGATAAGATATAACTGATATATTATTACAATTTATTAAGTTTTAAAAAGTTATTAGAATCAAAGAGATTTATATTTGTATATTTAATTATATAATTTAATTGTTTAAAATCTTTAGTATTTAATATGAGTAATGATTGGCATTTTAAGAGAGAGGGACAGAGAAATTTTGATGAGAGTAATATAAAAATGACACGTGACATTCAAGATTTTTATTAATTATATAGTAGATAAGAGTTGAAGGTGTACATTACTATAGTCTATCTTGGCATAGTTCTCGTATACTTTTTTATGTCCACGAAGTCTTTCGGAGTTAGCGGTCTTTATGAATACAATATTTTTATCTTTTGAGATAGATATATGGTTTATTTACATCTTACTGTATTCAGACCCTAACAACTACCTTGTTGAAAGTTATTTGTGAGTTTGTAATGGGTATAGTCGGTCAACGAGCTGTGAAACCACTACTTCCATGCATCTCAAGAACAAACCATAGGGTCAGAGAAAGTTTTCGGAACCTTATGTTTTAGAACCAAATATATATCCTTGTCCAGTTCAGCTTTAAAATTGCGAGTAATATCTGTCCAGACATCCAAAAACAATAAAAATAATAGGTATCGGGTTCAAGTCACACATGTGACTAAAAATTAGGGTTACAGGTTGAGGAAAATGTTTTTCTCACCTATGGTGAATTTCCTCCTGAGGGTGGTCTTCGGGTCCTGTAGCTTAGGAATGAAGATAATCAGGTGGAACGTGGCCCATTAATGATCCAAATTAACCGTTAAAAAATATGTGTCCCTTTGGGAAGGTATTTTGTTGAGCTTACTTCTTTATAACAAAACTCATGGACTCATGGTGAAGTTGGTAATTTGGCCTCATGCGTTTCCATATACAATTATTAAAACAATATGATCTTTGTAGGTTTGTTCATATCCAACGTGGGATTATATTAGAAATTTTAAGAAAAGATTAATGTACATAAGTATTCGGGGAAGTCATAGGTTTAGTTGAGCCACTTCTCATATAACAATGAGTTCGATAACGACGACATTTGCTGATGGAATGGATTCCTTTAGTTTGCATGTAATGCGCAATGACGTTACTCTCTGTCTCCATCTTAATTGGTTTTAAAAAAACGATAAATAAAACTCTAACATGTAAATAAATTGATGGGTTGATTTATATTGAATTATTTATATCATACTGGTTACAGCAGTGGCGAAGCTTGACTGGAAACTTAGCCTGGGCCGAAACTCAAGGATCAAAAAAAATTTAGGTTGTCGCTAGGTTTTGAACTTGGTTTATATGTTCGGGTCGGATATTCGGTTCAAGTCGGGTCACACAACAAAAAATAAAAAAACTAATTGCAATAATTTATTAAAATAACCATTGTTTAACAATTAACATAAAAAATGGAGGTCTCGTCGATTAGGGTTTTATGGGGAAGAAGATGACGCAGAAGAATACTGGATATATATTTTTGAACTGTTATATATCTAAACTCACTGGCAGTCCAATGGTTTAGTCCCTGCCTTTCAAATCGCATCACAGGTCGCAGGTTCGATTCCTGCTTCCTTCTCTTGGTTTTTTATAAAAGCTTGATTTTCCAATTCACTATTAAAAAAAACGTTGCTTACTGGTTTCGAACTCAGGTCTTCGAATTTTAACCAACAAGGCATGACCCAATTGAGCTGTGATGCTTTAATTACCTATATTAACTCCTTATGAATATATAGACTGGGCCAGACTAAGCATATAAAAAAAAATTGAACCGAACGGGTATAAATTCCTACTTCTGAGCAAAAAAACAGCCCGGGCCGGGGCCCGGTCTGGCCCTCATTAAAAATCGCCCCTGGTAAGTTACACATATAATAATCTACGCGCCGATTAAAAGTAATAAAGTATGATACAAACCCATGAAGCGTTTTCATTTTCTTGTTTACAGAACATGTTTTTTTAAGTCATTTTTCCTTATTTGTGTTCTTGAATAATCATAAAAATGTACCCACACAAGATGCTGGAATTGGTAGCCTTGGAAGTTAAATATTGATAACATGACGTTGAGCGTGTCATCTGAGCGACAAATATCGCTTTTGGGGTTTAGGTGGAATTGGTGGTCTCGGAATATAGAGAAGGGGTATTGATGTGCGATTCGATCTCGACCCACACAAAATCCTTTGTTAAAGAGCTTAGGGATTAAAACAAATGTGAGAATCGATCCAATAAGTTAGTTGTATTCCTCAACACCTCATACGGGACTTCAGGCCCGTGCCAGGAGTTGACATATCTGTGTACATATTTCTTCCATGCATATGCTGGAATTTTGGGAGAAAAACTAGTGGAAAATAGGTTTTTTGGACTAAAATAAAATACAGATAACATAGGTTTTTGCCTCTGTACTTTATGGGTTTGTGTAGTACGTTGTGAGCGCTTTCCAACCATCAAACCACGTCCAAATCCGAGCTCGTATGAATGAGATATCGAAGCTCAAAGTTGAGGTATCACAACATGTGAAACTGCGAAAATTAGAGAGAAAAATGCTAAGTATAGCAAGTTAACTCATCCCACATTGGTTGGGGAATGAAACCAAAAGTGGTTTATAAGGTGGGAACCTTACCAACTATTGTTTTCTTTAGTAGGACACATCCCTTGGACCCTGAGGGGTGCGAGCCCTAACTCGCACTCGTACACGCACACGTACGCGCGTGCGCGTATGAGGCGTAATGTGGCGCTTTGATGACGCACTTCGCATCGCCGAGAGCCGCCTTATGGTTTTTGGGTTCAACCGGAAGTTGTTCCGGTTGAAGTCCAAGCGGACCTGTGTGGTCCGAGCGGAGAAGTTCAAGTGGAATGTGACACATCCCTTGGACCCTGAGGGGTGCGAGCCCTAACTCACACTCGCACACGCACACGTGCGCGTATGAGGCGTAATGTGGCGCTTTGATGACGCACTTCGCATCGCCGAGAGCCGCCTTATGGTTTTTGGGTTCAACCGGAAGTTGTTCCGGTTGAAGTCCAAGCGGACCTGTGTGGTCCGAGCGGAGAAGTTCAAGTGGAATGTGAGTTGAATCGGAAAAACTGGTTCAAGCGGAACAGTGCGTGAGTTCAGCCGGATACTGTTCCAGTTGAAGTTCGAGCGGAAAGGAGTTCTGCTTGGAGTTCAAGCGGAAGTTGAACAAGAATATCAGTTCTTCCGGAAAACAGCTGTTACGCGGAGATTCCTCTGGAATGACAGTTGTAAACCCGTTTTGAGCTAATTAAGGTAATTCCGTGTTAATTAGAAATCAATTTGCATAAAAGACGTTTAATGCAATGCAAAGTTTGACTACGAATTATTTTGTGTGCTCAACAAGCCACTCCCACGCCGTTCAAAAAAAAAATAATAAAACAAGCCACTCCCACCACTATATATACAGGCATACAGCCTCAACGCCTCATTAGTTGAGGCTAGACACACCGGAATTCACAAGAATTCTTCTTCTCTAAACTCTCTCATCTTCTCTAACCTTCTTCCAATCCTCATCCTGTTCGTCAGGATCTTCAAAAAATCGAAGGTAAACTTCAAGCTTAGAGTTATCTCGGCCGTACAATACGGTTTAGGCGGTTGTACCCTGGGAAACAAGACGGATCTTCGGTAGACCCGAAATTTGTTTTAAGGGACCCGGGTTTTGACCCGAATCCTTCGCCAAAGCTTTTGTGTTTTTCTTCTTTACTCAAATATTTCCAAGGAAATTTTTCATCTTTCTGTCTGTATTCTAAACTCTCAAAAACCATTTGAAACTTTATTTCAGTTTATCAAAATCTCATCAGTGTGTTTATTTTGTTTGTTTCTTTCATTTCTTGTAATTGTAGTTTCCTTCTAATTTTGTAACTGTATTGTAATTCCTTTCATTTTCCTGTATCGTAACTTCTTTATTTCCTTGTAATCGTATTGATAGGAGTAGAACATTTTTTTTCTTTTTATTGTAATAGATTAGATTTCTTTTGTTGTAATCGTACCGTAAAATAAAAGGTATTTATTTTAATTAAATTCGCGAACGGTTTTCCTACAGCATACACATTTACTTGTTACACTTACTAATATTTATTATCTTAATATGTAAAGATCTAATATTGTATTGTAATTTATCGGTAAATAGTTGTATGAATTTGTCCGTGAGGAAATAACTAGCTTGAAATTTAATTGTTTGCCTACTCTCGCAATCATAGACTTAAATAGTAGTTACAATAAGCCGTAAACTAAAATATGACATGAAGTTAGCTACTACTATATGGATTGATAAAGATTACAACTCCAAATGTATGATGTATTGATTATAAGTGTGTGAATGATTAATTTGTAATAAGGTTACTTATACATTTATCATGACTTTAAGGTTAAATATATGTAAACATGTTAGCTTTATTAAAAACCGCACCTCCAATTAATGTGATAAAAATATAAATTTTAACAGCTAATTGTAATAGAAAATCCTTTACTTTGTGTAACCATTAATGGAAACACTGTATCGTAACAACTATGTTAGCCGCTCATCTAGTGTTATATTTTCGGATCTGACGGACAATAATTGTTTGGGGCGGCACACTATCAGTTTTACAGCGAGAATGAAACAAAACGGGTAATGACATCAATTTACAACCAAAATTTATTAATATATAGCCCGTATCACAGCAACATAATCGTAAAATCACAAATAACTCGGAAATAAAAAGGTGCTGAAGAAGGTTTTTTTTTCCAAAACCTTGAATTCGGGAACTCTAAAAAAACACTATGACAAAAGGTGATAGAACAACACAATCAGGTTGATATATGATTTCATTGTTATATAAAATCAGTTATGAGATGAATTTTATGATGATGCATGCGTGATTTAATGTTTATGCATAATGAAAATACAGATTCAGTTAAGGAGATAAGAACGAAGAATAGAATCGACAGACCGATTATGAGTCAGACTGTAAAAGGTTTAAAGTCTGTTTTCAGTTTAAATGTAAAATTAAAAAAAAAAGTTCTCATTAAGCTAGTTTTGCGTTATTTGTTGTTATATCTTGCGCAATTTGTTAATATATGTTGTAGTTTTTTTGTTATTAAATGTTGCGTAGTTTGTTGGTAGCCTTATTTAGACAGTGAGAACGGTGCTAATAAATGTTGCGTTATATTAGGTTGCGTAATTTATGCTTTTAATTGCGTGATTTTCCTTTTCATGTTTGCGTGTTTTTTATTATACACCTTGCGTGATTTGTTAGTAGCCTTATTCAGACAATGCAGAATGGTGATAAATGTTGTGTAATTTATGCTTTTAATTGCCTGATTTTCTTTTTCATGTTTGCGTTTTTTGTACAACTTGCGTGATTTGTTGGTACACTCATTCACTCAATGAGAAAAGGTGATAATGTTGCGTTATATTAGGTTGCGTAATTTGTGCTTCTGTTTGCGTGATTTTCTTTTTCATGCTTGCGTGTTTTTTGGACAACTTGCGTGTTTTTTTTTTGTAGCCTTATTCACTCAATGAGAAAAGGTGATAATGTTTCAGATTTTAGAAGATTTCGGGGTGAAAATGACAAAGATCCGAAGTACTTTACTTGTTCTGCACGAAACGACTCGTTGGAGGAGAACGAGCCGTTACAGGAGTTTATCATAAACCCTAAATCGTAGATTTATGGCGGCGCTAACGACCCGTTACAACCATAACGACTCGTTACGACTCATTTCCAGAAAACTATAAATACATCATATTCTTATTCGTTTGAATCCCTAACGTCACTTTACGACTCCAGACCCATTTCAAAATGTAATTTCGGTTTCCAAGACAAGGATTGAAGCCATCGAAGGTGTTACAAGGTGCCAGATCATTTGAGAAGTTGTTCCAGTCGATCCACCATTGTTTCTCCTCGGTTTGTGTTTACAATGATTTCTATTTATGTTTTTGCTGTAATCATTAGATTAGTAATGGTGAGAGGCTAATCCTCTAGATATTGTCTAAGACAATGTGATCTATTCAGTATTATCTATGATTTGACTTTGATTTATCGCATGACATAATGATTTTAGTATAATGATTATGATTCCTTTTGTATATCAGAAGTGAGTTGTTGTTTATTGTGTTTGATCCAGTCCTAATAGTACTTGGTTTGATTGGTAACGTATACGTATTCTGCTTATCAAATTGATGTTATTTCTTAGTTGTTATCTAGCGATTTCATATGTGTTTAGGAACTCTAGTGAGCCTAGATAGTAATTGGTGATGATGCAGATTCAATAGTCCATTTTGGTTGAAGTATGTCTCTTTAGTTAGTCATGAATCTTAGCTTCCATGTCTTGGATTATAAAGAATAAGTGCAGTGACTAGGTATAGTGCATATGCGATGGTGTGTGAATTGGTCATAAGTTATTAGTCTATCATGATTAGTCAAAATAGGATTGGTCTATGATCCTAAGTCTTTGGTCATGTGTTTGGTGTCTTATAACTAAGTCACTGATTCATGGATACTTCATTATGGATGTGGTTATAATCGTAGAATCAGTCTCTAGCGATTTTGTTTCCCTTTAGACAGTTAAGTTGCGATAAGTCAAATGTCAGGTTTAGATAGTGCTGGATAGTGATCAGTACATCTTAGATAATATCTGTTTTCATATATTTGTTTCTCCTATATTTGTTTTCTCGCATTATTATCATTTCTGCTAGAAGTATTATCTAGTCGTTAAGAATTGTGACAGAGTCTTAATGATGTATACTAGGTTAGTTTTGATTACACTATTGCTTCCTTAGGTCGATCGTGAGTCATTCTTAAATACTGCCATACGATAGGTCCACTTTCCTATATATGCATGCGCAGTAAAAAGATGAGTTCGAGTATAAATTTAAAGGTCATTCTTGTAGGAATATATATATATATATATATATATATATATATATATATATTGTATGTATCAATCTTCTTGTACTAAAGGTTTGTGGGTGAATGGTAGGTGGATTGACGACCTTGTTGAAATCAAGGATGAAGTGTGGAGTTTTTATAAAGACAAATTCAAGCAACCAGAGTTCGAATGGCCGTCTATGACTTGTGAAAATTTTGCACAGATCTCGAAGGAGGAGGCTTTGAGGATTATTGCGCCTTTATCTAAAGAGGAAATAAAGAACGGAGTTTGGGATTGCGGTAGCGATAAAGCGCCCGGACTAGACTGGTTCAATTTCGATTCTATTAAGAGTTAATGGCACCGGTTGGAGGAGTTGTTCGGGGAGGTGCTTAATCATTTTCATGGGAGTGGCAAGTTAAGTAAAGGGTGTGGCGTTTCCTTCATCTATCTCATTCTAAAGAAAAATGACCCGAAAGAGCTTAACGATTTTAGGCCTATTAGCCTCTTTGGATGTATCCCTAAGACTATTTCCAAAATATTGGCTTTCCGTCTCAAGCCTATCCTGCCAAAGATCATTTATGAAAATCAAATGGCTTTTGTTGAGCATAGAAGCATTTTGGAGGGTTCGTTGATCATTAATGAAGTTCTATCTTGGAAGAAGAAATACAAATATCAAGGCCTTTTCTTCAAAATTAACTTTGAGAAGGCGTATGACTCTCTTGATTGGCGTTTTCTTGATGATATGAAGAGAAAAATGGGGTTCTCGAATCGTTGGAGGATTTGGATTCATGGCATATTGGAGGCTTCTAGGGCGTCGGTTCTTGTTAACGACTCTCCCACCCGGGAGTTTTAGTGTTATCGGGGTATTCACCAAGGGGACCCGATATTCCCCTATCTTTTTATTTTTGCGATGGAGGTGTTTCATCATATGTTAGCCAACGCATGTAAGGTGGGTATTTTCGAGGGGATTCAAATCCCGAATGGGGGTCCGGTGGTTTCCCACCTACTCTTTGCCGATGACACTATGGTTATGGGTTGGTGGTCCAACATTAATATTCTCAATCTTAATCGGTTACTCCAGGGGTTTTACCTTGCTTTGGGTCTTAAGGTAAATCTTAATAAATGAAGTTTATTTGGGGTGAACGGGTGCTCGTAGTGGGCAGCTCGATTAAAATGTAGGGACGATGTCTTCCCTTTTAATTATTTGGGGCTTTTGGTGGGGCTAATATGAACTTGAAAAAAAACTGGAGTAAGATGGTGCAAGAAGATCGTCTCGGGCTTTGGAAGGATAAAAACCTTGCATTAGGGGGGAGGCTCACTTTGGTTAAATCTGTGTTGGGTGCTCGAAGTGGGTAGCTCGATTAAAATGTAGGGACGATGTCTTCCCTTTTAATTTTTTGGGGTTTTTGGTGGGGCTAATATGAATTTGAAAAAAAACTAGAGTAAATGGTGTAAATTTTTGAAGATCGTCTCGGGCTTTGGAAGGATAAATACCTTTCGTTAGGGGGAGGCTCACTTTGGTTAAATCTGTGTTGGATGCGTTGTACTCTTATTATATCTCGTTGTATAAAGCCTCGTTATGTGTTGAAGCTTGAAAGTATTCAGTTTAACTTTTTGCAGGGTGGTAAAGGAAACGTAAAGCGGGTTCATTGGGTCAATCGGGAGATGGTGTGCAAGCATAAGGAGGGGGGGGGGGGGGGGGGGTGGTGATGGGCTTAACACCGCTCAAAGTGATGAATGAAAGTATGATTGTTAAGTGGGCATGGAAATTTAAGACTGAGCCCAACAGATTATGGCGAAAAGTTGTGTTAAGTCGGTTTGTTCCTTTGCAAAAAATGAGTTCCTTGGGTTGTGGAAATAAGTGGTGTCATGCCTTAGCAACAATGGTAATTAAGAGGTCAATTGGGATGCGCTTTTGATTAAGATAGATGGGTGGTGGAAATGGGATGGGATCCCTCGAGGGTCTTTTCGGTGCGTTCGGTTGAAGAGATTCTGGCCGGTAAAAGGTCGACGGAAACTAGGTGGCAGTGTGACTGGTGCAATCTCGTCCCCTTAAAAATCAACATTTTGGGGTGGCGCGCGGTGTTAGGTCGTATTGCCACCAATGATGGTTTGATCCGAAGGAATATAGCTGTTTCTTCACCATCTCTTCACGGAACGGAATGTGTTCTTGCTCCCGCGGTGTGGCATGATATCTCCTTGTGGTGTAAAGTAAACCCAATTTTCGCTTTTGTCACGGATTTGTTGCTTGTTCACAAGAATGTGCGTGGGGATCAACGAAAGAAAAGTTGTCTTCTGGCTATCATTCTTACATGGTGTTGGTGTATTTGGAGAGAAAGAAATGAAGTTGTTTTCAACGATAAAACTCTGTCAATTGATAGAGTCCTAATGGAGATAAAGACTTTAAGCAAGCTGTGGGTGAAAAGTAGAGCCAATTTTAGTACTGATTGGTTTTTGGATTGGTGATTGTAATGTAGCTGTGGTTTTTTATTCATTTGGGTTCCTCTAGTTGTTTTGGGTTTGGCTTCTCTACCAGCTTGGTAGAGTCGGTGGCTTTTATTTTTGTTGATTAATATAGCTGTTAAAGAAAAATGTTGCAAAGTATACAAAATATCAAAAACAAAATAGAAATAAATATTGAAGATGATAATTATTGAAGATTTGAATAAATATATGATAGATCTAGTTTCCTGATTATTAGAAAAACACATGAGCATGTATTCAATCACACTCTTTAGACAAAGTTCCAATGGGTTGATGATTAAGGGGGTCTAACATAGAGTCACATTATTATAAAAAGTTAAAATTGAGTTTAAAAGTAATATTAATTTTGTTATATTCTTAAATCACATCATCAAAACCATAAGATTGGTTTATCATAAACATGTTTACTAGCGTCTGTTAGTCACTAGTCACGTTACAAAGTCATAAACAATTGAGACTAAATAGACAATAATGTTAACTTAGAAATAAATATAAAATATAAAATATAACACCAACAACATGCATGTACATCTACCATATCTCAACCTAAAACTCACAAAAATTAGTTACTATTTATAATTTATGAAAACAAAAAACAAACAAACATGACACAATTGCTGTACTTTTTAAATTTATATGAAAAACCAATTTCCAATTTTAAATGGAAAATCGTGTATAAAAATAGACAAATAGTTTTCTTCCCTCCTCACACTCTCTCTTCAAATAATATCCGCCTCTCAAAAACCGCATTCCCCTTCTCTCTCCGCGCCATTCTTCCTCCTCCCTCTCTCCGTCACCGTCACCGCCACCGCCTCCGCCACGTCATCTTCCACCGGAGCACCGGATTAGGCAGTTAGGCTACCTAATTACGAACATTGCTTGAATCTGGAACAAAAATGAAAGGTAATTGTTCATAGATTTTCAATTGTTACAATTCGCGTAACGATTCGTCTCCGTTTTGACTCGTATGTGAATTTGCGACGGTGCAGGACGCCGGAAAATATCAAATAGCTTCATGAGAGGAGAAAGCCGGAGGAGGACTGGTAAAAACCTAGATCAGGAATCGGATGAAGGATCGAGAAACAAACGAGACGATTGTAACGGAAGTGACGATCAGTCGTCTCCGAGAGGCGTTCTGGAAGTTTCCGGATCCTGTTCGGATTCCGATAACGGTAGCGTGTTGTTCTGTGAAAAATCTCAGGCGACGGGCGACGGGGACGGGGCGGAGACGGGGCAATCGACGGTGCCGTGGAGGAATTTGATTGGTAGTTTGAAGCGGAATTCGCTTAGGAGGTTTTCGATGGGGCCGTTGGTGGCGGGGTATGAGCTTTCGAAGAAGGGTTTCATGAACAAATTGGGGAGGAATAACAGCTCCGATGCCTCCATTAACGATTTTTATATGCCGAAACCTTCATGGCGGAATTTCACGTTTCATGAACTCGCGTTGGCCACGAATGGCTTCTGCC
>JBCNJP010012049.1:0-14454 GCA_039602395.1 Deinandra increscens subsp. villosa
TTCGTAGTGACCATAACGAGTCCTGAAAGCAGTCTTGGGGATATCTTCATCACGAACACGAAGTTGGTGATATCCAGACCGTATATCAGGGCCTAGTTTCGCTGGCAGTTTCGCTGGCCAGGCGAAACTGGCTCTGATCACAAGTGAGCCAACAAGCTGCCGGGCGACATTATAGTTTCGCCCGGTAGTTTCGCTGGTTACCCAAAAATGGTCAATTTCACATTCTAAGCAAGATAAACACGATTTACAAATTGTCATGCTATTCATAATATTAAATCATGCGTTCAAATCACATTGCACATAATGACATCAATAAATGGACACATAACACATATGGGCGGGTTCGGTGATCAACCAAAGGACGTGGACGTATTTGGCCTAGTTAAGCATTAGTTACTAAGTTAACACTTATAACGTAACTAACGGAGTTTGTCTCAGTTCGATTGCTGCGAAGAGTCTTATTGTGCTGCCGTCTTCCCTTTCAATAACCAGCTCATGAGTATCACCACTGTAGTACCAACAAGTTATAGGATTGCTTTTCTGATCTCCTTTTATTTTCTTTGTGACCAAATCTTTGCTGATACTTTTATACATAACATTGTGAGGGACTTCAGCTCTTTGCCTTCTGAATGTCTTGTATTTCTTCTTCTCAGTCTTGATGGGACGATTTGAGCTCACATTGTAGATGGCCCTTATTTGATCCTCAGCATCTCTGCCTACAGGATCATTTGAGTGATTTATTAGTGGACGCCATCTGAGCTACTTCAACTCCCAAGAAAACAGATTTAGAAGATCCTTTATTTTGGCGAAGAATTGAACGAAACCATTTCTGCGCTTGACAATGAATGCCTTGAATTCATGATCGTATTTCCACCCAAGAATCTTCATTCCATCATCTGATTCAACGTTTGGAGGCATGTCTTTAAGCTTTTTAGCAGTAAACTGCACTAAGGCTTTCCGATAAGGTTCCATCTCCTTCCATTCGTCAACCAAAGTAGGAGCGTCTTTCCTTCGGTGTTCCTCCACTCTTTTAGCTTCACGATCGTCCTGCTGACGCTTTATTTTCTTATTTTCTTCAAGAATATGTTCTTTGACCATAGTTCGTAGACCGGGGATTTGCTTTCTGCTGTAGCTTTTACGAGCATATCCCCTTAAGTCTAGAAAGTCTTGTAATTCTCTCTTGTTCATTTTATTAACTTCAAGCGTAGCTGTAGCTGGACTGGGTGGAGGTGAAAACCGATCAAAAATCTCAGGAGGAGGAGGCATGTATTGTGCGTGCATCTCTCGTATCTTCTCCCTTAGATTATCATTGAACTGAACATATTCAAACTTCTTGTCTGTATCAACAAAAGGATTTGCACGAGGATTAGTAAGCTTCTCTGCAAGTTTGTAGTTGTACATATGTTTATCCATGTCTTGCTCATCAGTATACAGTTCCACTAGCTGTGACTCCGTGAGATTCATCAGGTAGGATAAGGGAATCCCACGAGAGATTAACTCTCTGACATAATTTGCAATCACAGTCTCGTCAGAAGGATCAACATTATCACCAGCTAGGTTAGGAATTATTCTGATTCTAGGTTCTCTCTCACACTTTATTTTAGGCATTGCAGAATTGCAAAAATCTTGTGCTTAGACTCAAGTACCCATCAAGTGCCTTTACAAAAGTTGTTAGGAATCACCCGATTCTAATTTACATGATTTTTATTTATTTTGCAAATTTTTGGAATTTTCTTCAATTTTTCAGTATTTATAGAAGCATCACTAAAAATTCAAGATTTTGACTTTTTCATCAGGTAGTCAACAACTGTCTTCACAGAAGTTTCTTGAAATGACCCGATTCTATTTTTAGTGATTTTTATTTATTTTTCAAATTTTTTGAGATTTTCTCCAATTTTTCAACCGTAAGTCGGTTTAGGCCAGAACGACTGACACAAAAACATAAAAATAAAATAAAATAAAATAAGATAAAATATTTTTGGTATTTTCTGAAGATTTGATTAACACTTAGTGCTTTATTTGATGGTCAAGAGAAAATGACCAAAAACTTAAGAAGACTCAAAGAAACTAAAGTTAAAATCTTTTTGTGTTTTCAGACAAAATTTTAAAGACAAAATCCTTTTGGCTTTTCAACTTGGTGTCAAAAAGATTGAAACAAAAATAAAATCTTTTTGGATTTTCAAGATCAGATTATTGTGAGTTCATAAAGCAAGCAAAGACAATACCTCTAAAACGACACAACCTAAGATTAAGGCACTTATTCTATACGGAACCTTAAGAAGAGCCTACTCAAAGTTAATCATTCCTATTGATTTCCTTACAAGGGTGAGATAACTTTAAGGTGGTGAAAACCTTCTATGAGGCAAAAACCTGGGTGAAATCCACCTTAAGGGCGAAAACCTCCTAAGGAGGTGAAATCTGTAAGGAGAAATCACCCTTGGTGAAATCACTTATTGATTAGTAAAAATCCTTCAAAATTCCCCCATAACTATGAATCTTTCAAGAAACTATTAGAAAACTCAAAACTAGATATCATGAGAGCCCTAAAACAGAGTTTCGTGGCTTTGATACCAATTGTAAGGAACGAGAAATCCTCACACGATATCAAACTATCTCAATTAACATGCGAAATCCGTTGATTAAGTGATTCGCGTAGAATAAGAAACAAAATGATGATAAGAAAATTACAAACAAAATAAATTACCTAATGATTTCACATGTTTATTATTCATAAACGTATAGTATAAGAACCTGTTAATGGAGGATTTTTCCTACATCCTACACTAGAGAGGTTTCACCTATAGCACCTTTGCTCCCACCTTTCACTCTCTCTGAATGGCACATGGACCAACACCAGCTAAAAGGGAGCACCTCATGTATTCATAACATACACATGAGGTGAAGACTCCCTAAAGAAGAGAAAAGCCATCGGACATGGTGAAAACCCAACATGGATTCTCCTTCTGAAGAAATCGACCGAAGCCCACACAAACACTACTAGATAACCCATAATAAATAAGCCCAATTACATCAATCTATAACTACCTCAACAAACCTATTTAATATCGAAGCCTTTTCATATATCTATAACGAACAGCAAAAAACCATTCGAGTGAACTTGCGATCGATTTCGAGATTTTCTTCTGTGATCGAAATCTCTACACAAATTTTGTCCCAATGATTACAAATGTAACAACCTATAAAAATTTCACCCAACAATCTCCTCCATCTTGATGTTTGAGATGCTTCCTAATCATGTCTGCAATGTCACTTATCTCATGCCCATTGACTGTGGCATCCACTCTAAGCACTTCTATGGCTAAAATATTTGAGTCCCAAAATTCAAAAAATCTCTCCTTGCAAATATTTGGGTTGACAGTTAGAGGAAAATAGATATGTGACTACAAGAAGAAGTCCAATCATTTGATCGAATGGTTTTGATTTTTCTGACTTCTCAAAGTAACCCATTGTGTTGTGATCGAAGACTTACAATGAAGCGGGCATTAGTGTAGCCTTTGATTATTCCTTCGGTTCCATCGTTGATGGTTGTTGTTGTAGAAAAAGAGAGACATGGTTTGAATTCTATGAGAAATTAGTATGAATGGACAGGGTAATAACTAGGGTTTGAATCGCCTTTGATATTTAGGAGAGATGGGGGGCGGGGGAGATGGTTTCTGAATATGTGAAAAACTGGTCGGGAAGAACAACTCTAGCTTTTTATATGAAAGCAGTAAAAAGTAACTTTCGGTTTTACGTTACAACATGTTACCTCGTATTTTGCGGTTGTCTTCTGGATAAAGTTCAAGGTTGCAATCATAACAATTTAAGTTACCTCAGGGTGAAGAAACCTAATTGTTTCGGTCCCTCTTCTGGATGGACTTTCTTCATGTTTCCTTGGTACAAAGCATTTCTTTTGGACCAGATTATTCCGGATAAACTTCTTTAGGATTGTGAAGTTGTGTTCTTCATTAGACATCTTATAGGATTATGCTTAATAGTAAACCTAACACAAGAATTATTCACTATACTAAGTAGACAGAAATAACTTAATATAAACTCTCACTGTTATATGATATTATGATCAAGATAATAATTAATAGTAAGAACACAAGTGTTTAATAAACCACCACTCTACTTTTGTATTACAATTGTGATCAACTAGTTCAGTCATATATTATAATGAGAAAAAAATATACAATTAATAGAACCTAGCATAAAAACATAATATCATGACACATATATATTACACAATAGGCAAAAATACTAAGAAAAATAGTTAAATGATGACTGTTACAACATCTACAGTGTATAGTGTCTGGTAGTTGGTAAGCATGTATGTAGTTGTACTTTAAAGCTGATTTGTCTGCATTCGAAAGAAGTAGATTAATAAAGTCAACTCTGGAAGTACCATTCTTCCTGAATAACTCATGTTCATCTAGACCATATTTTCATCTAGAAAAACTGCTTCATCTATAACAACTTGACATAACTTGAACAACTTGACCTTTAGTCTTCATTCAGATCAACAAATCTGACCGTAACAACTTATATCCTGAAGAAGAGTCCATATATACTATTGAAAAGACGTGATCGGGCAGATTGTGCTAGACTCGAATCATTTTGTATCGAAAACAATCACACAAAATGTATATAACATAGCTTTTATTGAACCGGACAAATACGAGATCAATTACAGAAGCTACAGAGAACTCAGAGTATTTCACACTTGAAAACACACACTTAACAAAAGCTCTAATGAAATTCTACACACAAAAACGTATTTATACTAAGTAACAGTCCACAAACTGGGTAACCCCACGAACTGCCACTTCGTGTCGGTTCGTGGTCAGTTCGTGGCCTAATGTAGAATCTTCATTTCTTCAGTTGTTTTCTTCGTACTGATCCAGCATTTGCCATTTTATGTTCCAACAAACTCCCCCTTGGCGTATGCTGGTCAGGTTCTTCCATCTTCACGTCTTAGGTGCTGTTTGTTTTTTCAGAGAAAAAATGTCTTTGGTCTGTGGACCAAATCTGTAGAAATCTGCAGAAGAAGAGGTGGACCAAACCACTACAGTCTGTAAGAAGAAGACAATTTGTTTTTTTAACTTTTGTGGACTACTAAAATATTGATAATAGCAAGTTGTGTATGATATATATAATATATTTCTTTAATGTCTTTTAGATTATTTACAACTTACATATTATATATGTATATTTTATTTATGTTATTTCTTTAAAAAAAATGTGTCAAGTTGAGTGAGATAAAATCCATTTTTGGGTTTGCTCTGTGAGGGTATAGGTGTAGCAGCTCGTGTTCTTGAGAATTTAGGTGCAGACACGAATAACATTCTCACACAGGCAAGCTATCTTTAACACCTATGCGTCTCTACTCTAATTTGTTGTTGAAATCTTTAAAATTCAGATTCAACCCCAAGGCTTCATTAGAGAGAAGTAGATAAAAAATTTCTCCAACCATTGGTGGTGGAACAAGTGGTGCATAGCATGGCGGAATTCGGATGCTTAAGAAACGAACACATATCAATCGGTTTCTATGTGCTTCAGTAACAAACACCAACTACATATCAATCGATTTTTCGAACAAAGAAACTAACCTCTAAACCGCCGGAGACAAAATTAGGGCTTCATCAACGATCGGAGCAACGGTTGGAGTGACGACCGGTGGAAGGTGACGATGAATAGACAAAATTAAAGCACACAATGAATAGATGTTTCAAAGAAACTAACCTATGAATTGCCGGAGACATAATTAGGGTTTATCGACGGCCGGAGCAACAGCCGAAGTGATGACAGGTGGAAGGCGACGATCGTAGGGTTTTTTGCATTGTGTACAGTGTATGTGAGATGTGAAAAAGATATGACCGGAGCAATGGTCAGAAGTTTTTTTTTCTAAGAAGAGGTTAGAAGAGGTAACACCAAGTTTGTATCAAGAAGAGAACGCGCAGACGTTTTTTAATGAAATATCTGCGAGAAATCAAACACTCTACATACCCAAATGTCTGCGCGACGCAGACATAAGAGACCAAGAAGATGTTTTTAGGAAAAATAAACACCCCCTTAGTCTCCATCTCAGTCCACATTTTCTAATGATTTCTTTCAGTGTAAATGTCGAAGGCGAAACTGAAAATGCAGGAGCATTGGATCGTCTACTCAACTAGCTAATTGAAAATCAAACCGTAATTAACCGATTGTTTTATTGATAAAAGATGAACAATTACAACCAGTAAACACTCAGAAACTAACACAGAGAAACACCGTACAAAACACACACTTAAGATCAGCTCAGACTCTCACTCATCATCTAAAACGAATAAGAAACTTGCTATTTATACTGTCTGGCCGAACCATGTCCGAACTCCAGGTTCGGCAGGTCCGAACTTTAGGTTCGGACCAGGTTCGGCAAGCAGTCATCCTAGCCTTGAAATTGGTCTTGAACTCTTGGATATTCACATGACATTGTCTGATTGGATACTTCACACGACGCACAACCTATGTATCAACAAACTCCCCTTCGTCGTGTGCAGTATCACTTTAACATCTTCAAATCTATATCTTCAATCAAGCTCCCATTCAAAGTGTAGAATTCGTTTGTCCAATGAAATGAAGCTTCGAACAAACTCTCCCTCAACTTGATCGTAACTTGATCTTGAATACTTGACAATGTTTAGTGTATCTATGGTCTTTATCATCAGCTTTAAAAGACTTGAAGTTGTGATATTTTGCACTTTAGAAACCTGCTCAATCATTTAAATAATCTTGGCGCAAAACGTCTCTTCGAGACTCCAAGATATGAATTTTAAAAATTTGAATTTATATCATGTGTTGATCAAATCGAAAATAAAGCAGAAACAAAATCTTTTTTGGCTTTTAGAAAGTTTATATCAAAACAAACCTAAAATCTTTTTGACTTTTCAAAAATATGTTAAAACACACCAAAAATCTTTTTGTACTTTTCATGAACTAAAATGAAATGCAATACAGAATCAAAGTATATGGGATAATATTGGACATGACACACTGAACTACACTTCAATTTCAACTAATTGAAACACATAAATCATGTTGATTGCCGGTATAATTTGTCCATCTTAAACTCAGGCAGAATCATACTTATAACATCTGGATATGTTAAGTTATTGATTAGATTTGCTTTGACCACTGTATCCCACAC
Source organism: Deinandra increscens subsp. villosa (assembly GCA_039602395.1). Taxonomy (NCBI): domain Eukaryota; kingdom Viridiplantae; phylum Streptophyta; class Magnoliopsida; order Asterales; family Asteraceae; genus Deinandra; species Deinandra increscens. The sequence goes on from JBCNJP010012049.1 coordinate 7,190, forward strand.
TATCAGACATATTCAGACATTTTCTTTTTCCTTTTCTTTTGCTTTTTCTTTTTGTGTGATTACACTTGTGAATTGTCGCAAAGTATAATATTTTCTTGATATCGTCAACTGTGTTCCATGTAAAAAGAAATAAGAACGTTAAATCATCTACCTTAAGGTTGATCTTTCGATACGTAGATAAGGCCTCGGATTTAACAAAATAAAGAAAATAAAACAAGTTGAAATTGTTATCCACATGGTCAAGTAATAGTATCTAGTGTATTGCACATCTGAATACTTTCTGATTTGCCGAGCCTACCAAACATATCAAACAATGATCTTATGGCTCTTTCATCTACTCTATCCATGAGTTAGATACGTAAGCCAATGTACCATCATTTCCCAATGATCAATTTCTCAAAATTTTATATTGTGCATGTATTCACCTTCCTTATATATTTTGCATGTATTCACATTCTTTATATATTTTGCATGTATTCACATTCTTTATATATTTTGCATGTATTCACCTTCTTCCCATAACATGCATTTTCACAATTTCTCCCCCTTACATGCATTTCTCCCCCTTACATGCATTTCTTCCCCCTTAAAATGAAAACTCTATTTTTGGATTTTCATTTTACAAAAACACGATACTATTTTTGGTTTTTATCAAAGGAAAATGCATAACGAAAGTAAAATTGATCAATCAACACGGATATCTTTCAGTTTTAGAACTGTGAGAAAATTTGCAGGGTTAAAAGATATATCATGAACTTTAATTTAAGTAGAATACTCCTCCATCAATAACCTTTTAATCGTCGATAGGTCTTCTAGAAGTACCTGCACACTGGTCAAACTCATCAGTTTTTAAGTTGACCCGAAACGACTACTTCAGGTCGACCAATGTCCTGATTTTGCTTAGAAACCACCTTTGGTTTCCAAAATTGTGATTGTTTTGGTAAAAAAGTTTTTGATGAATCAATCACAGGTGACTGTGATGAAGAACCTACACTTTGAACCTTTTGAAACATAGGAACAAAACGTTTTTTGTGTTAGAAAGAATGTAGGTTCACATTCATTAAAAACTTCTCCGTGTTTATCAATGAACTTTGGTTTGGCAGGTTTACCCAAAACTGGTTTCTTTTGAAACCTTTAGTTGGATTCAGCAGAAAGTGGACAAAAATATACCATATGCCCTTTTTGGCAGCAAACATAACAAATACGTTCAGATTTGTCCCACCGTTTAGCTTCCTGCACAGAATCTTGAAAAATGCGAGAGCAAAGGATCGTCTACTCAATCTACCTATTCGGAGATCAAAACGTAATTAACCGATTGTTTTATTGATCAACAAAGAATAATTACAATCAGTAAACACATAGAAATAGACTCAGAGAAACACCTTGTAAAAACACACTTAACAAAGCTCAGACTCACACTCCTAAGTGTTACAAAGAACAAACACACTATTTATAGGCACTCGCCGAACCCTGTCCGAACTCAAGGTTCGGCAGGTCCGAACTCTAGGTTCGGACCAAGTTCGGCCAGCTACACTATGGGTTGAACTTGTTCTTTGACTTGATGTAACTCGATACTTCCCACGACGCACATATCAAGTATCAACAAACCCCCCCCCCCCCCCTCGTCGTGTGCAGTATTACTTCAACACTTTCAAATCTGTATCTTTAATCAAGTTCCCCCTCAAATGTAGAATCCGTTCGTTTAACGAAATGAATCCTTGAACAAACTCTTCTTCAACAGAAATGTTGCTTGATCTTGAATACTTGATGATGTTTAGTGTATCTCTGGTCTTTATCAACAGCTTCAGAAGACTTGAAGTTGTGATATCTTGTAGTTTAGCAACCTGTTCAAACATTTAAATAATCTTGGCGCAAAACGTCTCTTTGAGACTCCAAGAAATGATTTTGAAACTTTGATTTTGTATCACGTGTTGATCAGATCGAAAATAAAGCAGAAACAAAATCTTTTTGGCTTTTAGAAATTTTATATCAAAACAAACCTAAAATCTTTTTGATTTTTCAAACTTATGCTAAAACACACCAAAAATCTTTTTGTGCTTTTCTTGAAATGAAATGAAATTGCAATACAGAATCAAACTCTATTTTTGGTATGAGAAAGATCATTGTATGGGATCATATTGGACATAACGCACTGAACTACACTTCAATTTCAACTAATTGAAACACATAAGTCATGCTAATTGCCGGTATAATTTGTCCATCTTAAACTCAGGCAGAATCATACTTATAACATCTAGATATGTTAAGGTATTGATTAGATTTGCTTTGACCAGTTTATCCCATACTATCAGACATATTCAGACATTTTCTTTTGCTTTTTCTTTTTGTGTGATTACACTTGTGAATTGTCGCAAAGTATAATATTTTCATGATATCGTCAACTGTGTTCCATGTAAAAAGAAATAAGAACGTTAAATCGTCTACCTTAAGGTTGATCTTTCGATACGCAAATAAGGACTCGGATTTAACAAAATAAAGAAAATAAAACAAGTTGAAATTGTATAACCCAACAACAATCAGGTCGGTACTCCCGTACACGCAGAGAAAGTCCGATGAGTTATACGAAACACCAAAGAAAATAAAGCAGAATGTCAAACAAACAACGATCAGGTCGGTCTTGTGGACACGAGAGAATGTCTGATCATTTGACAAAAAAAAATAAAAGAAAAATCAAACAAGTTTATATCTTTGCAAAATGAGCACATGTATACACTGTGACTTCTCATTTATTTTCACACTTATTTTTCTTTTTGTCATGAAATACGCATCAAGTTGTTATCCACATGGTCAAGTAATAGTATCTAGTGTATTTCACATCTGAATACTTTCTGATTTGCCGAGCCTACCAAACATATCAAACAATGATCTTATGGCTCTTTCATCTACTCTATCCATAAGTCAGATACGTAAGCCAATGTACCATCATTTCCCAATGATCAATTTCTCAAAATTTTATATTGTGCATGTATTCACCTTCCTTATATATTTTGCATGTATTCACATTCTTTATATATTTTGCATGTATTCACCTTCTTCCCATAACATGCATTTTCACAATTTCTCCCCCTTACATGCATTTCTCCCCCTTAAAAGAAAACTCTATTTTTGGATTTTTATTTTACAAAAACACGACGCTATTTTTGGTTTTTATCAAAGGAAAATGCATAACGAAAGTAAAATTGATCAATCAACACGAATATCTTTCAGTTTTAGAGTTGTCAGAAAATTTGCAGGGTTAAAAGATATATCATGAACTTTAATTTAAGCAGAATACTCCTCCATCAACAACCTTTTAATCGTCGATAGGTCTTCTAGAAGTACCTGCACACTGGTCAAACTCATCAGTGTTTAACTTGACCCGAAGCGACTACTTCCGGTCGACTAGTGTCATGATTTTGCTTAGAAACCACCTTTGCTTTCAAAATTTGAGAAGATCACTATATGGGATCATATTGGACATAACGCCTTGAACTATACTTCAATTTCAACTAATTGAAACACATAAGTCATGCTGATAGCCGGTATAATATTTCCATCTTAAACTCAGGCAGAATCATACTCATAACATCTGTATATGCTAAGGTATTGATTAGATTAGCTTTGACCAATTTATCCCACACTATCAGACATATTCTGACGTTTTCTTTTTCCTTTTCTTTTGCTTTTTCTTTTGTGTGATTACACTTGTGAATTTTAACAACGTATAATATTTTCATGATATTGTCAACTGTGTTCCATGCAAAAAGAAATAAGAACGTTAAATCGTCTACCTTAAGGTCGATCTTTCAATACGCAGATAAGGCCTCGGATTTAACAAAATAAAGAAAATAAAGCAAGTTGAAATTGTATTACTCAACAACAATCAGGTCGGTACTCCCATACACGCAGATAAAGCCTGATGAGTTATACAAAACACCAAAGAAAATAAAGCAGAAACGAACAACGATCAGGTCGGTCTGTGGACACGCAAAGAAAGTCCGATCGCTTGACAAAATAAAGAAAACCAAAAAGTTTAAATCTTTGCAAAATGAACACATGTATACATAGTGACTTCTCATTTTGAATTTCACACTTATTTTTCTTTTTGTGTCATGAAATATGCATCAAGATGTTATCCACATGGTCAAGCATTAAATATTTAGTGTATATCACATCTGAATACTTTCTGATTTATCGAGCCTACCAAACATATCAAACAATGATCTTATGGCCCTTTCATCTACTCTATCCATGAGTCAGATGCGTAAGCCAATGTACCATGATTTCCCAATGATCAATTTCTCACAATTTTATATATTGTGCATGTATTCACCATCCTTATATATTTAGCATGTATTCACCTTCCTCCCATAACATGCATTTTCACAATTACTCCCCCTTACATGCAATTCTCCCCCTTAAAATGAAAATTCTATTTTTGGATTTCCATTTTACAAAAACAGACACTATTTTTGGTTTTTAGCAAAGAAAAAAAGCATAAAGAAAGTAAAATGATCAATCAACACGGATATTTTTCAGTTTTAGAATTGTCAGGAAAGGTGTAGTTTTAAAAGATATATCTTGAAATTTTAAGTTAAGCAACATACTTCACCATCAACAACTTTGCAATTGTCAATAGGTCTTCTAGAAGTACCTCCACACTGGTCAAAACTGATTGGTTCATAAATTACCCGAAGCGAATCGCTTCTGGTCGACCAGTGTCCTGATTCTGCTTTGAAACCACCTTTGGTTTCCATTTGTATTATTGATAATCCAGTTTTTGATGGAGTTATCACAGGTGGCTGTGATGAGGAACCAACATTTTGAATCTTTTGAAATATTGGAACAAAACGTTTTTTTTTAATAAGAATGTAGGATCAACTTCATCAAAAACTCTGCCTTGTTCATTAAAGAGCATTGGTTTGGCAGATTTACCAAAAACTGGTTTCTTGTGAAACCGCTGAGGTGAATCAGCAGGCAGTGGACAATCTTTTGCCATATGCCCTGTTCGGCGGCAAATATAACATATTCGTTTTGTTATGTCCCACTTTTGAGGTACCTGCAAAGAACAACAAACATGAATATTTCGAGCATGATCAGAGATAGAATCATATACCTGTCGACGATGATCATGAACCCACTTGAAATTGGGCTTTGAGAAAAATAATCATCAGAAGAAACTTTAATTCTTCATGTTTGAAAGAACAACATCTTTGACAAAAACTTCAGAAATCTTTCTGGCATCAACACAGTGAAGAGGAAACTCTTTATCAGAAAACAATTTATCCGAACCCTTGAGTTTGTAGAACCTCTCAGGTTGAACTTTTTCAGCCATAAAAACTTCCTTCTTCACTTGTTTCAGCTTCAATTTCTCCAGATCGTGAGATGATGAAGTTGGAACCTCCTCAGCTTTTACATTCTTTGTTTTAAATCCCAAACCAACATGCTTTCCAACATCTTTCTTTTCAGAAATAGAATGTCCATTTTTTGCTAAGCGAGAAAATTCAGCTTTCACTTCAGTTACATTCTTTTGATCATAGAAAATTTTCTCATCAAAATCAGGTTGAGACCGAATCTTGTAACTTGAAGTAGCTGATTTCTCATTGTCAGCCGAAGATGAACCCGAAACAAACTTTAGAGCAGCAGGTAGCTCATATTTTTTTCCCTCTTTCTTCTTATTCTTCTAATTTTTCTTCTTCACCACAACCTTCTCTTCTTCAGAATTGGATGATGAGAACTTGGAGTAATCAACCTCTTCAACCTTTTCTTTCACAGCTTTGAAAGCTTCTTTGATTTGAGCAGGAGGTGATGCAGTTTTATCGAACATCTTCTCAAAATTAGCATCATTAGCTAAAAAGCTTGTAAACACTTGAGAATTTGAAACATTGTTTAGCAATCGATTAGCATCAATAACTTGAATCTTGAGATCAGAAATTTGCTTTTGAGTTTCAACTAACTCTTTCTCATTAGCTATCAATCGCTTCATAACTTTGTGTGTTTCAAATTTTTACATGAGAAGATTTTCCATACCCTCAGACAATTCTTTTCTCACTTTATCCTCATTCCGCTTCTAAATTTCTAAATTAGCAGCTTGAACTTTGTTCACACTTACTAACTCTCTCTTTTCATCTAACAACTTCTCTATATTAACTTGATACGCTGCAATCTTCATAGCAGATTCTTCAACATTCTTTGTTAGAAGATCAATCTTGATTTTGGACTTATCAAACAAATTCTGAAAATCAGAAGCAGCATCTTTTGCCTCATCTTTCCATTTCTTGACTTCTTTAATCAACTTCTCTATATCTTCACTTAACTTTTCATTCTGTTCGTCAAGAATCTTGACTTCCTTCATCAAAGACTCATTCTTTAATATAACGTTCTTCTCATTTCTTGTAGAAATTTCCAATTCTTCTTTCACCAGCTTGAACTCACCAGATAACTTTTAAATTTCATTCAATAACGATGCATTTTCTTTTAATAAACTTTCCATGTTTTCAGCAGATTCATATGAACTTGGTGTTGAACTTGTATCGGAACTATAATCTTCTTGATGATCATGAGTGACAATCAAAGCAGAAGAATCAAAATGCATTCCCCAATCATAAACACCGTCATTTTGAACTATTAGTGCTGACTTGTTTGTGTTACTTGAAGATGGTTGAGAGATACCAGGTTTGCTAGAATATGTTTGTTGACATTCTTTGGCAAATTGTCCAAGCTTTGAACATTTGTAACACTTTAACTTTGACTTGTCAAAACCTAATTTCTCATTAAAATCAGAAGTAGTTTTTCCATACTTCTTGAAAAATATCTTTGATCTTTGACTCAGCATAGCATATTGCCAATCAATATCAAATTCAGTCAATTGATCATCATCAAGAGCATATCAAGATCATCCCTTGTCAATTTTGCATTAGCAACATTTTTGATAACCAAACCAAATGATGATGAAATCAAAGCAGCAATCATTTTGGCATAATCATCCATTGATTCAGTAGAAAAGGCATTCTAACTTGATGAATTTGGAGTTTAACATGTTGTGCTATTCTCACCATGATACAACTCAGGATTCTACAACGTAGCAGTTGATTTTTTAGAGTTTAACATTTCCATTTCCCGAGCATGAAGTTTTCCAGTAAGCTCGTGAAATGTCAATGTAGAGTATTTTTTATCATGAGTGAGCAGCAAAACATAGTTCTCCCATTTTTCAGGCAAAGCTTCCATAATCTTCTCCTTTAAATCAACATCAGTTTTACTCAATT
>JBCNJP010012050.1:0-14454 GCA_039602395.1 Deinandra increscens subsp. villosa
AACTACTAGTTAAGAATCCCAATGTTAATCATAAAAGTTTACAAATATACAACACTACTCCGGGTTCCAGAAAATAAAGTCTGCCACATAAGTTGCCGGGTCCTTAAGCTTGCTTACTCCTAACCTCTAAATAAAGCGAGGCACCAACCAACTATAAGAAAATCAATTGCCAACCTGTTGACATATAAAATCATGTTATACTTTATATAAAACGAGTTGGTCACCTGCCCGCACGTTGTGGCCATGGCGGAGCCAGGAATTACTTCATATGGTGTCGGTTTCTTGTTTTTGAATTTCTAACGAGATAACGGTGAAATATTAGGGTTGGGTCAGGTCGGGTAGGTCGGGTCGGTAATATAATAAAACAAGATTCATTAGCAAAAAAATTCATTGTGGAAGACTTTCTTTTGAAATAGTTTTTGAGATTCATCCCTAAAATTCAAACGGTTTTAACAAATTTAATTACTTATTCAAATTATTCAAAATCAAAGAAGTCATTCACAAATCAAAGTAACAATTGTAAAGTATAAACTATCAAGAATTAATTTCATGTTCTACAAAAAAAACTAACCTTAAATTGGCTTGAAAAATTCAAAATTTTGAGTTTAATTTGACTTGTTCTTTTATTCAATTGTTCAATAATTCCACCATTCAAGAATAAATTTCAGGTTAAGGTATTGTTTCACAAATCACATTCAAACAAATGAAATAATTTAGTCAATACGGGTATGTCAAAAAATCAATAATCAAATAGATAGCAAGAATCGTAGAAATCAAACCCTAACCTCTTTTGTATTTTGATTTCTTTGGAGAAAATTTGAATGGAGAGAGCCGATTTTGGGAATGAGAAGTTGTGCATGTGATCGATCATGTTAAGGTGAAGCGAAATTATGAATGCTAAGCCAAAAAAATTGTTCGATTGGGAGTTCTGAAACAGAGAAAGTCGAATTAGGGCTGGCTGGGATGGGGTCGCATATATGATATATCTTTTGTGAGTTAAAAAAATTGCTATTTCAGTGTATCGAAGTGGAGACCTTCCAAAAATAGCCATCCTATTCCTAAACACCTAAACAAATGAGGTAATCCACTCGTCCAGCTGAATATTAGTTACATACTCTTGTATCCATTGTTTAAAATGTACATGAGTTTGAAAAAAAAAATAGAAGCTACCAGTCTCGAACCAGGGACCTTCCAAAACACCCGCATGAACTTTTGCACAAGTCCAAGAACCAATCGGCCAACTGAGAGTTTGTAATATATTTGGTGTCAAATCTTAAAAACCATTAGTGTCAATGTAAAATCTGTTTAAATACGTTCCACTACGATTTCAAAACTCATTGGTTTCGCTTTACCCCGACTCTATACACATAGCTTCGCCCCTGGTTGTGGCGGGCCACCATCGTGTTACCATAAAGTGATAGGTATTATACATGGACATGTAAATATATGTCATTACATTTCTTCATCTAGATAGCAATTACAAAAGAGGGATTGTCAGCTTTCAAAAGAATAACCATCTACATATTGGGTTATTCCTTTGGTTAGAGAAACCAAGCTTGCTATTATAAAAGAGTTGTGTGTTTGCATAAGACACACTATCTACATATTGGGTTATGCCTTTAGTAACTGTACTTAATATTTGGTAATGTAACTCTTTATGGAAATTTGTATAGCTACAGAAATATGTTGTGACTTTTAGTGAGGTAATGTAACTCCATTGATGAATACTAACTCTGCTATCTCTTGCAAAACGACCACCTGAATTTTGTTTCCACTGTTTTTAAGGACATTGCGATGGAGTTGGATTTGTAGCATGTTTTATGAAATATTCTGTAAACTCAATTTAAACATTTTTTTATACCTAGCATCCATGATATTAGGTCATGTTATTGGCCCGATTCCCTCTATGTCGCCTGATTAAATGCTATACACCATTCCAATGAAATCTATTGATAAATTGTGACCCATAAACTTATTTATAAAAATCACATTCTAAAAATAACAAATGAAGCTCGTTCAAGCAACAAAACATATATAACTTATAAAGGACTAAGGGAAAACGTATATCCAGGAATTTGATGTTTATATTCTATGGACTATTGACTTTATGTTTTAAATGTGTCGTCAGCTTCCAAAGAATACCACATGCATGTTATTCTTACTCATTTGCAGTTATACGAAAGAAATGTAGTATCAAACTATCACTATCAATCGATTGGTTAGACATATACAAAACAAAGTTACAAAACATTCTTGATTTAAAAGAAAGCTTTCTATCTAAGTTTTTGTGTTACAATATTTATGAGATTTAGCCACCAATTAAATCAGGCCAAGTCACATAATCCATAAATGATACTTTCTGTGAGGCTCATCATGGAATTATGATATCAATAGGCAAGGTGAGGTTGGGGTCATATAATATATATATATATATATATATATATATATATATATATATATATATATATATAGGGTAAGAATCATGTAAAAACCACATCTTTTTGCGAAAACCTAAAAACTAATACTAAAACCTTCATAACTTTTTCATACGATCATATTTTTTTTAAAAAATTGCACCAAAAACCTTAGAATTATGAGTTCTTTAATTCTGGAAAAAATTTAAAAAAAACTTTAACGTCTCGTCGTTTTTTTATTAGTGCACATGTGCACTAATAATAAAACTCATACATATAGTATGCTTTAATGTTTTTTTTAGAAAAATCGCATCAAATATGTTATAATTTTGTTAGTTTTTCGTGGTTTTTTATTAGTGCACATGTGCACTAATAATAAAGCACTTTATACGTGTCGTATACATTAATATTTTAAAAGAGAAATTGCACCATAAATCTTATAATTGTGTTATCTTTAACTCTGAAAATATATTTAACGTTTTAAATTTTTTTAAATTTTATGCTACACATGTGCACTCTAACTAATAGTTATAGTGCATATATAGAATTATCATTAGTTCTATGAATATTTTAGTTTTTTAAAATGTTTTAAACCTAAACAATATGTTTTCGCATGACAATTCTCATTTGTGTAGTACTAATGAAAATGGTGCACATGTGCACTAATAATACACATGTGCACTAATTTTTTTTTTCGAAATATCAATTTCCTTTCCAGAATCAGAGACAATAGAATTTTAAGATTTTTGGTGCAAATTTCATAGAAAAATATTAACGTATGTAAAAATTATGAAGATTTTAGTGTTAGTTTTTAGGTTTTCGCAAAAAAAAAGAGTTTTTCGCAGGATCCTTACCCTATATATATATATATATATATATATATATATATATATATATATATATATATACCTAAAAATAACTAATTTGAGCCATAAGTTTATTTACATGTATCCCCCTCCCATGAATTGTAGTGATCCCCCCTGAAATGTGTGGTTGAGATTTAGTTCTCAAAAGTTCTCAAAACAAAAAGTTCTGGTTGAGATTTAGTTCTCAAAAGTTCTCAAAACAAAAAGTTCTCATTTGAACCTAACCCTATATATATATATATATATATATATATATATATATATATATATATATATATATATATATAGGGTGAGGTTCATTGTAGACAACTCCATAAGTGTAGACAGGTAGACAACTTATTTCACATGTGAAATTACTCTATTTCGCATGTGAAATTTAGTAAAAAAAAAACCTTGTTTTGGATTTTATGTAAATAAATAAATAAAATCTAAGATAAACAATGAGAGTTGTGAAAGATTTAATTCATTAATGATTACATAATGAAATCTATGATGCACATGGCTTGATTTTGGAAAAAAAGAGTAAAACAAAAGGATCGAATGAGTGTGCGTAATCTGCATCATTCATGAATTAAATTTTTTACAATTCTCATTGTTTATCTTAGATTTTATTTAATTATTTACATAAAATCTAAAAAAAATGTATTTTTATTGAATTTCAAATGCGAAATAGAGTAATTTTACATGTGAAATAGGGTGTCTACCTGTTTACACTTATGCGGGTGTCTACAATGAACTTTTCAATATATATATATATATATATATATATATATATATAGGTTTCGGTTCAGCTAAAATAACCATTTCACCTAAGAAGGCTAGGAAGCAACCACGTGCTGACATGTGTACATAACACACTAACACAATACATAAAAAGTAAAATATGCTGACACACTAACACATTGGATACAGTGTGTTAGTTTGTTATTGTCCACGTGTCAACATGTGATTGCTTCCTAGCCTTCTTAGGTGAAAGTGTTTTTTTAGAATAACTTTACCATATATATATATATATATATATATATATATATATATATATATATATATATAGGGAAAGGATCATGCGAAAACGCATATATTTTGCGAAAACACGAAAATCATGTTAAATCCAACATAACTTTTTCATACGTTAATATATTTTTAAAATTTTTTTAACCAAAAGTCTTATAATTATGTTATCTTTAATTATATAAAAACAAAAAATAAAAAGTTAACGTTTTTTTATTTTTTAGTTTTTTCTGTGATGCCCATGTGTACCACAAAAAAAAACTCATACTTTAGTATGAGTTAATATATGTTTTCTCTAAGACGCACCATATGTGTTATATTTCTGTCATTTTTTGTGTTTTTTTAATGATACACATGTGTACCACACCAAAAAAAACCCTCATATATGTGGTAACATTACTAGTTTTAAAAGAAAATTGCACCATACGTCTTATAGTTATGTTATCTTTATATCTAATGAAAAAAATAACACTTTATAATTTTTTTTAATTATATGCTGCACATGTGCACTATGTTTCATTATCATTAGTACCATTAATGTTTTAGTGTTTTTAATATGTTTTTAATATGTTTTTAACATAAGGAGTGTTTTTACACATGATAATTCGTTTTTGTGCAGTAGTAATGATGATGATACATATGTGTATCACACGTGATATGCATGTGTATCACACGAAAAAAAAAACCGTTAATTTTTTTTTAATATTTGTTTCCAGAATTGAAGATAACGTAATTCTAAGACATTTGGCGCTAATTTTATGAAAAAATATTAACATATGAAGAAGTTATGTAGGTTTTAATATTGGTTTTCACGTTTTCGCAATATGAAGGGTTTTCGCAGGATCCTTCCCCTATATATATATAGAATTGGGGTAGAATACATTCACCAAATTCCCTACATCCTCTACATCCACTCATTTTTTTTAAAAAAAAAACACCAAAAAAACACTTTCTATTAAAAAAAAATTTAAAAACATCATATGTCAAATCGCTATATGTTCTTTCTGAAACACCTTTTTTTTTGAAATTTTTATGGCGTTTTTATATTTAAAAAAAACGCCAAAAAATACAAAAAAAAATAATAAAAAAAAATGTGTGTTTTGGTGTGTATAGAAGAATGGTGTTTTTATAAAAAAGAAATTAATTAAAAAAAGTGTTTTTTTGGTGTTTCTTTTGGAAAAAAAAACCGAAAAAAAAACACAAAAAAAAACACCACAAAAAAAAGTGTTCTAGAAAGCTAACATAGCGATTAGAGGTGTAGTGTTTTAAAATAAAAAATATTGTTAAAAAGTAATTTTTGTGAAAAAAGAGGGTGGATGTAATTGATGTAGAGTTTTTAGTGAATGTTGAAATAACTCACCTCTCTATCTCTCTCTCTCTCTCTCTCTCTCTCTCTATATATATATATATATATATATATATAGATGGAAGGATAAAATGAAAACCTCTCCAAAGTTTGGAAACCGTGAAAACTAAGCTAAAAAATTCGATTTTTGTTCTGATTTTTTTATGGTAGATCTCTAAGTTAAAAAAATCCCCTTTATGCAAAAAAATAAAAAAAAGCATAGTAATTTTTTTTAAAAAAATATTTTATAACCGATGTTACATATGTAACATCAATTATAAAATATTTTTTTAAAAATATTTACTAGGCGTTTTTTTTACTTTTTTTGCATAAAGGGGGTTTTTTTAACTTAGAGGATCACCATAAAAAAAATCAAACAAAAACCGAATTTTTTAGCTTGGTTTTCATGGTTTTCCAAACTCGGAGAGGTTTTCATTATATCCCTCCCCTATATATATATATATATATATATATATATATATATAGTGTAAGGATCCTGCGAAGACTCTTTTTTTTGCGAAAACCTAAAAACTAACACTAAAACCTTCATAACTTTTACATACGTTAATATTTTTCTATGAAACTTGCACCAAAAATCTTAAAATTCTATTGTGTTTGATTCTGGAAAAGAAATTGATATTTCGAAAAAAAAAATTAGTGCACATGTGTATTATTAGTGCACATGTGCACCATTTTTATTAGTACTACACAAATGAGAATTGTCATGCGAAAACATATTGTTTAGGTTAAAAACATTTAAAAAAACTATAATATTCATAGAACTAATGATAATTCTACATATGCACTATAACTATTAGTTATAGTGCACATGTGTAGCATAATATTTAAAAAAATTTAAAACGTTAAATATATTTTCAGAGTTAATGATAACACAATTATAAGATTTATGGTGCAATTTCTCTTTTAAAATATTAATGTATACGACACGTATAAAGTGCTTTATTATTAGTGCACATGTGCACTAATAAAAAACCACGAAAAACTAACAAAATTATAACGTATTTGATGCGATTTTTCTAAAAAAAAACATTAACGCATACTATATGTATGAGTTTTATTATTAGTGCACATGTGCACTAATAAAAAAACGACGAGACGTTAAAGTTTTTTTTTAATTTTTTCCAGAATTAAAGAACTCATAATTCTAAGGTTTTTGGTGCAAATTTTTTTAAAAAAATATGATCGTATGAAGAAGTTATGAAGGTTTTAGTATTAGTTTTTAGGTTTTCGCAAAAAGATGTGGTTTTTACATGATCCTTAACCTATATATATATATATATATATATATATATATATATATATATATATATATATATGGAGAGGATCATTTGAGAACTAATTGGGTTTGAGAACTAAAAAGAAATAATCTTAGCCACTAGTTTATATATATGGAAAACCCCCCCATGAATTTGAATGCTCCCCCCTTGAAAATTAGTGGCCCAAATTGGTTCTCAAAAGTTCTCAAAAGAAAAAGTTCTCATTCGAACCTAACCCTATATATATATATATATATATATATATATATATATATATATATATATATATAGGGGAAGGATCCGCGAAAACACCCCTTTTTTGTGAGAACTGCGTAAACAAATCTTAAAACCTACATAACTTTTTCATACGTTAATATTTTTTTAAAAAATTTTCACCAAAAGTCTTAAAATTATGTTATCTTTAATCCTATAAAAGTTTAAAAAAACTTAACGTTTTTTTTTATTTTTTTATTTTTTTTTCTGTGTGGTGCACATGTGCATCACAAAAAAAACTCATATTTTTTGTATGAGTTAATATTTTTTTTCTTTTAGTCGCACCATATGTCATATATTTTCATCATTTTTTTGCGTTTTTATTGAATGATGCACATGTGCATCATATCAAAAAAAAACCCTCATACATGTGATATACATTAATAGGTTTAAAAAGAAATTGCACCATAAATCTTATAGTTGTGTTATCTTTAGATCTAAAGAAAAAAACATATTTTATAACATTTTTTAATTATATGATGCACATGTGCATCAGATGCACATGTGCATCACACGAAAAAAAAACGTTAAGTTTTTTTTAATATTTTGCTCCAGAATTAAAGATAACGTAATTCTAAGACTTTTGGCGCAAATTTTATGAAAAATCGTTAACATATGAAAAAGTTACGTGGGTTTTAATATGTGTTTTCGCAGTTCTCACAAAAAGATGTGTTTTCACAGGTATCCTAACCCTATATATATATATATATATATATATATATATATATATATATATATATATATATATATATATATATTGTTGGGAATGTTTTGCTAGGCAGAAATTCTCTAAGTCAAAGTTCCGAAGGAAGTTAGTCCGGAACTTCTCCTAGTGTTACTCCAGAATTAATGGTATCAAAAAACATTTGGTCTTTAACAAATTTATACCGACAAAAATATATTATTAAAGCTAAGTGATTAGCAGTACCATATACGTGTTTTTGTAAACCCCAGTTAAAAACACCCAGTTTGTATGATGATGCGCAAGCACCAAAAACTATAGTATATTATAATAATTATTATTATTTTTTAAATCTACCCGTGTGATGCACGGGTATCAAAGACTAATGTTAAGGTATTTTTATTCATATTCCTATCAAAGAGTAATGAATAATGATAATGATACCGCCTCACCCCTGGAAACAGGAGGTCAGGTGTTCGAGTCTCGGCCATGAAGGCTGAGGGGGGGGGGGGGGGTTACCCGGTTCGCTGGGGTTTCCCCCTTGAGGTGTTTGGAGTATGGTCCATCTAAGCTGAAAGCCATTGCCAGACGTGACGCGATCCGACGAAGCCTTTCAAAAAAAAAAAAAATAATGATAATGATAAAGATACCTTATGATTTTGTTATTACTTATTCATTTGACCACATTTTTGATCTATTGTAGTAATTAGTGTTTACTTTGAGTGTCTATATTTAATTTTATGTTGAATTATCAAGGATTATGAGTAGAGATGAACTAAAACTTCTCATATTGGATGAAGACGGAAAAGTGACAAACAAAACATCAAATTTGTTTATAAGTCTGTATTTTCAAGTTTGTGACTTTTTTATATTGTCGAATTTTCTTATTTTCCTTTAATTCAAATTATCGAATTACATTTATTATAATATTTTAAATGTTGGATTCACTTTTTCTAATTCCACCCGTGCGTCGCACGGGTATCAAAACCTGAATTTATAAATAGAATTGAGGCCTTAGAGACAGTATTTGTTTCTCTAAATATACTTGAAACAAAGACTAGATTGTCTAATGCTGAGACTAAAAACAAAAAAAATTGCCTTGTTAAAATGTATGATCCCTTTTTGAATGGGATGTATCGTGGAAGAATGAATAAATTGTTTTCTTCTTCAATCATAAATGAAACTTCTATAGAAAATTGCACAGAAACTGCTGAACTAAATCAAATTCATGATATCCTTCTTCCCTATCCTAATTCTCCAGAAAATGAACAGAAAATCGAAAGATCAGAAAAAAAAAACTAAAAATTGATTCAAATAATAAGTTAAAGTTTTCATTGAACGAAATTATAACCAACCCTAAACGTGAAAAAAAATCTATTGGAATAAACGAAATAGGTAAAAAACCCCCGCGATGGTCATACAAATTAATCAACGAGTTGGAACAATATTTTAAAAAACGACGAAAAGAACAAGGCATAATGCAAGGGCTGGATCACCAGCTTCGAACAAGAAGATTTAAACAAATAGCTTTTTTAACTCGTTCCGGACGAAGTTATAAGAAGTCTAATTTCAAGAATTATAATCTTTATAGAAAATTTAATAGAGATTCAGGTTTTATAAGTTATTTGGAAGAACCAGATTTTCGTCGCGCCGTAATCAAAGGAGCTATCCGTATTCAAAGGCGTAAAATGGTTATTTGGGGACCGTCTCAAGGGAATCCTCATTCCCCGCTTTTTTTGGAAAAAATGGAAGATTTTCCTTTTCCAATATCCGACCTAATGAAAATTTTTTTGAATATTAGAGATTGGTTGGGTAAAAAGTCAGAATTCGAAATTTTTGATCAACAATTTAAAATAAAAAAAAACAATCAGGAAGACGCAATAGAATTTTGGGAGAACATTCCATATGCACAAAAATCAAGAAGTGTTCTGTTACTAGCGCAATCAATTTTTAGAAGATATCTTAAATTACCCTTATTGATAATAGCTAAGAATATTGGCCGTATTTTATTACGACAATCTCCAGAATGGTACGAGGATTTCCAAGATTGGAATAGAGAAGTTTATCTAAAGTGCAGCTATAATGGTCTTCAATTCTCCAAAACAGAATTTCCTAAATATTGGTTAAGAGATGGGTTTCAGATAAAAATCCTATATCCTTTTCATTTGAAACCTTGGCACAGATCTAAGCTACGACTCTCTGATAGAGATCAAAATCAACAAGATGATTTTGATTCTTGTTTTTTAACAGTTTTGGGAATGGAAACGGAATATCCTTTTGGTCCTCCGCGAAAAACACCTTCCTTTTTTGAACCCATTTTTAAAGATATAGACTATAAAGTCGAAATAAGAAAATTTAATTTTAGAGTTCGAAGAGCTTTAAAAAAAATAAAAAAAAAAGAAGCAAAAGCATTTTTATTTGTAAAACAAATACTAAAAGAACTTTTAAAAGGAAATCAAATTCCATTATTTATACCGAGAGAAATAGATGAATCAAATGAAACTGAAATAGAAAAGAATTCTATAATAAGCAATCAAATAATTCATGAATCGCTTAGTCAAAATCGCTCTCCGGGTTTGACAAATTATTCACAGGCAGAAGAAGAAATGAAACAGAGAATTGCTAGAAGAAACACAATCAGAAATAAAATAGAAATAATGAAAAAAAATAAAAAAAAAGGAACGCCGGAAATCAAAAAAAAGAAAAAGAATAATAGAGAATCGCCCCGCAAAATTTGGAAAATATTAAAAAGAAAAAATATTGAATTAATCGTTCAATTTTTCATTGAAAAAATACACATAGATATCTTTCTATGTATCATTAATATGCGCAGAATCACTCTACAACTTTTGATGGAATCAACAAAAAAAATTTGTGAGAAATACATTGACAATAACGAAACAAATCAAGAAAAGATTAATAAAACAAAACAAAATAAAATTGACTTTATTTCGACTATGACTATAAAAAAGGCTTTTTATAATCTTAGAAATAGTAAGCGGAAGTCACATATTTTTTTTGATTTATCTTACTTGTCACAAAAATATGTCTTTTTCAAATTATCACAAACCCAGGTTATTAACTTCAATAAGTTACGATCTATTCTTCAGTATACTGGACCGTCATTTTTTCTTAAGAATGAAATAAAGGATTTTTTTGGAACACAAGGAATATTTTATTCCGAAGTAAGACATAAGAAACTTCCAAATTATGGAATGAATCCATGGAAAAACTGGTTAAGAGGTCATTATCAATACGATTTATCTCAGATTACATGGGCTAAATTAGTCCCACAAAAATGGCGAAATGGAAAAACGAAATCGTCTCAAAATAAGGATCTAAAGAAAGGGTATTCCTATGAAAAAGACCCGTTGTTTGATTACAAAAAAAAAAATGTTTCTAAAGTATATTTATTACCAAATAAAGAAGAGAATTTTCAAAAAAACTATAGATATGATCGTTTATCATATAAATATATTCATTCTGAAACTAAGAATAAGTCCTATATTTATAGATCGTCATTAGAAACAAATAAGAAGCAAGAACATTCCACCAGAAATAAAGAAAAAATTGTTAACATACTCAAAAATATTCCTATCAAAAATTATCTAGTAAAAAGTGATATTCTATATAAAAATAAAGATAGAAAATATTGCGGTTGGAAATTGAATACAAATATTCAGGTTGAACCTAACCAAATCCAAATAAGGGATAAAATGAATAAGAATGATCTTTTTTATCTTCCGATTGATTCAAATTCCGAAATCAATTACAAAAAGGTCTTTTTTGATTGGACGGGAATTTATTTTGATTGGATGGGAATGAATGAAAAATTCTTAATCCAAAATCGCCGCATATCAAATCCGAAATTTTTTTTCTTTCCAGAGTTTGTGATACTTTATCATAAATATAAAGAGAAACCTTGGTTTATCCCAAGCAACATACTGCTTTTTCATTTGAATATAAATCCAAATTTTAGTGAAAATAAAAATATCAAGGAAAAGCAAGAGGAGTATGAGGATTTTTTAAATTTTAGCCCATCCAACTCAAAACAATATTTTGAATTAAAGAATCAAAACAATATTGAAGAATCTTTTTTAGAATCGATCGAAAAACTAAAAATATTCCTCAAAGGAGATTTTCCTTTGCAATTAAGATGGACTGGACGTTTGAATCAATTGAATCAAAAAATGATGAATAATATCCAAATATATGGTCTCCTGGTTAGTCTCATAAATGTAAGAAAAATTACAATATCCTATATTCAAAGGAAAGAAATGAATCTGGATATAATGAGGAGACGTTTAAATCTTACACAATTAACGAAAAAGGGGATATTAATTATGGAACCTGCCCGTCTATCTGTAAAAAATGACGGACAGTTTTTTATGTATCAAATCATAGGTATTTCGTTGGTTCATAAAAGTAAACACCAAAGTAATCAAAGATATCGAAACCGCAAAAACGTTGCTAAGAATCATTTTGATGAATCCATTCCAAGACGTAAAACCCTAAATAGAGACAAAAAGAATTGTGAGTTGCTCGTTCCTGAAAAAATTTTATCGTCTAGACGTCGTAGAGAATTGAGAATTCTAATTTCTTTCAATTTAAAGAATCAAAATAATGTGCATAGAAATCAATTATTTTGCAAGGAGAACACGCTAAAAAAATGGAGTCAATTTTTGGATGAAAGTGAAAATTTTGACAGAAAAAAAAATGAATTAATTAAATTAAAGTTCTTTTTTTGGCCTAATTATCGATTAGAGGATTTAGCTTGTATGAATCGCTATTGGTTTGACACCAATAACGGGAGCCGCTTTAGTATGTTAAGGATATATATGTATCCCTAATTTAAATTTTTGAGTTTCCAATATATTCTGTTGTTCTATCAATCATATTTTTCATTTTTTCTGCTGTACGTGATCTGTAAATATTCATGTAATATGCAAGTAACTCGATGCACACATGTACTGTATCCCAGTTTAGGATAAAAATAAGGAAATGGCGTATCAATTAAAGCTAGAAATTAATCAACAGAATCTTTGTACTAAACTATTTGGTATCATCTTTTTGTATCACTATCCAAATGAACTCAAAATCGGATTGATTAATGTTAATTGATAAAATGAATATAAAGAAATGATGATTATTGTGTATACTACATTAAAATTAAAATTTATTACATTATTATTACTGATCAATAAAATAAAAATCTGTAAAAAGGGGAGTGTCAAATTCTTTTATGGTAAAAAATTCATTTATTTCAATTATTTTGAAAGAACAAGAAGAAAACAAAGAAAACAGAGGATCTGTTGAATTTCAAGTAGTAAGTTTCACCAATAAGATACGGAGACTTACTTCACATTTGGAATTGCACAAAAAAGACTATTTATCTCAGAGAGGTCTGCGGAAAATTCTGGGAAAACGTCAACGGTTGCTGGCTTATTTGTCAAAAAAAAATAGAGCGCGTTATAAAGAATTAATAGGGCAGTTGGATATTCGAGAGAGAAAAACTCGTTAATTTGAAGAGTTAGTTTGAATTATTCGCGTAAAGTTTGATGAACTTCTTTTCGCTTTCAGCAATTCATGGAAGAATGAATCAGGAAAAACCTATGACTGTACCATCTACAAGAAAAGACCTCATGATAGTCAATATGGGACCTCACCACCCATCAATGCATGGTGTTCTTCGACTCATTGTTACTCTAGATGGTGAAGATGTTATTGATTGTGAACCAATATTGGGTTATTTACACAGAGGTATGGAAAAAATTGCAGAAAATCGAACCATTATACAATATTTGCCTTATGTAACACGTTGGGATTATTTAGCTACTATGTTCACAGAAGCAATAACTGTGAATGCGCCAGAGCAATTAGGCAATATTCAAGTCCCTAAAAGGGCCAGTTATATCAGAGTCATTATGTTGGAGTTAAGTCGTATAGCTTCGCATTTGTTATGGCTTGGCCCTTTTATGGCAGATATTGGGGCACAGACACCTTTCTTCTATATTTTTCGAGAAAGAGAATTGATATATGATCTATTCGAAGCTGCCACCGGTATGCGAATGATGCACAATTTTTTTCGTATTGGTGGAGTCGCTGCTGATTTACCTCATGGCTGGATAGATAAATGTTTGGATTTTTGCGATTATTTTTTAACGGGAATTGCTGAATATCAAAAGCTTATTACACGGAATCCCATTTTTTTAGAACGCGTTGAAGGAGTAGGCATTATTGGTGGAGAGGAAGCAATAAATTGGGGTTTGTCGGGACCAATGCTACGAGCTTCCGGAATACAATGGGATCTTCGTAAAGTTGATCATTATGAGTGTTACGATGAATTTGATTGGGAAGTCCAATGGCAAAAAGAGGGGGATTCATTAGCTCGTTATTTAGTACGAATCAGTGAAATGACAGAATCCATAAAAATTATTCAACAGGCTCTAGAAGGAATTCCGGGAGGGCCCTATGAAAATTTAGAAATCCGCCGCTTTGATAGAGTAAAAGATACTGTATGGAATGAGTTTGACTATCGATTCATTAGTAAAAAACCCTCTCCGACTTTTGAATTGTCGAAGCAAGAACT
>JBCNJP010012051.1:0-14452 GCA_039602395.1 Deinandra increscens subsp. villosa
TATTCATAATTATAAATATTAATTAGAAACTTGGATTTAAATAATCCTAACTTTTGAGGGTTGCCAGCAATAATCTCACATTTAATAATCATTCCTACTACTCTCAACTTTCATCTTATTTTTTAATATTGGTCCCGCCGTTAAAAAACTTAACACCGTTAAGTTTTTGATAACGTGACGTATGATGTGGATATTTATTTATTTTCTTTTTTTAAATCTAACCTAATTGACATGTGGCATGTGGATTCTTGAGCCCCAAACACACCCTTATATGTGTTCGTGAGAGACCAGCAAGCAAGCAGAAAGGAGCCACAACTCCGGCGATCGGCGAGCCTCCGTGACCACCGGCGGGAAAAAGACTATCTAGGGTTCCGTTTTTAAGATTGCGGCGCATACATACTGACCTCTCAGGGTCTTGCGACGAGGAAGGAAAAGGCGGCGAGGGTCTGGCGGTGGCTTGCGTCCACAGCCATAGCTCCGAGGGTGTTCTCCTTTCATTTCATATTTTATTTTCCTCTTTTGAACACCCGATCTGATAAACTTTGTTGATCTTGGATGATTTTTAGTGGTGATTTGCGGCCATCAGGGGGCTATGGCGGCGGTTATTCGCCGGACAGCAGCCGCCGGGAGGAAATTGGGTCAAAATTAGATAGGTTAATTAGTCAAAATTGGTGGTCTAAGTCGGTTGTTTGCAAATAGTTTATGTCGGTTAAGTGTTCCTATTTAAAGGATCTCATAAGTTGTATCCGGGCAACTTTCAATAAGTTAGTTCGCTATTTGATTGTTCCCCAATAGGCACAAATATCAACAGATGAAGGGAATATCAACAGATGAAGGGAATATTGGAGCTCGCATTTCGAGAAGACCCCTAGTCACACATAGCCGGAGGTTTGCCGGTGGTCGCCGAGGCTCGCCGGTTGCCGGCGCGGCGGCTCCTTTCTGCTTGCTTGCTGATCTCTCTTACGAACACATTCCAGAGATAAGGGTGTGTTGGCGGCTCAAGAATCCACATGCCACATGTCAATTAGGTTAGATTTAAATAAATAAATAAATAAATATCCACATCATACGCCACGTCATCAAAAACTTAATGGAGTTAAGTTTTTTAACGGCGGAACCAATGTTAAAAAATAGGATGAAAGTTAGGATCAGTGGAAGTGATTATTAAAGGTGAGATTATTGTCGGCCAACCCGCAAAAGTTGGGATTATTTAAATCAAAATTTCCTTATTAATTTCATTTATTAATTTTTTTCCGCATGGATAAACTAAACACTCTTTAAGTATATTCGTATTATTATTTTTTTTAACGATCAATTAAACATTATTTACATCGTTGAGTAGCTTTTAGGAAAAACGATCTCCGCGAACTGTCAAGTGGAAAACATGTCTGGTTCAGGTATCAAACCTGTGACTTTTCTGTCCGAAGTCTTACACTAATCACTAATACCACTCGGCCAAATTGACATGGTTTGAGACCCGAACTCTCAACCTTTCGGACAAAGACATAACTGAATTTTTGATACCTCTAAGGGGATGTTTGAAATTACTTTTCAAATTGACTTCTTGACTTGTTGAATTATTGTCTTTTAAAAAAAAGTCAATAAGTTCATTTGGGTGTTTGGTAAAGGAAAAAAAAACACTTTTTATTTTAACTTAAGGTTATATAGCCAGAAAATATGTCTTTTTGAAATGTTTTTGACTTTTTGAGAGTGCAACTACCATAATATCCCCATTTAACCTTATACTCAACAAACCTTATAGGCACATAACTCACTTTTGAGTTAATTACAATTTGCGTACCTGACGTTTGTTGGGTTTAACTAAGCATATCAAAGGGTTCAGAAATTTACATATCCGGGTTTGACATTTGCAATCCTTAACTATTTGAGTCATTTTGGCTAACGTCCTTTTGGCTTAAATAAACACAATAGCCGGAGGTGGACATACGAGTATCCGTAAACGCGGCCCAATTGGCGTATGTATATGCGAGAAGCGCCAAAGAAGAAGAGCAACCAAGTGTCAAACCAAATGAGATGCCCCCTGAAGATATCAAATAATACGCTTCAAACATTCCAATGATCCAGGCGAGGGACATGCATGTGGGTGCAGACCTGCTGAATAGCGTAAATAATGTCAGTACGAGTGAATTTCAAATATTGCAACGCACCCGTGAGACTCCGGTATAGCATGTTCTGCAACTCAGGGCCCGAATCCACACCAAGCTTTTCTACCGTGTCGACAGGAGTTGCAACCGGGTTGCAGGACTGCATAGCCCCCCGCTTAATTATGTCCCGAGTGTACGGTGCCTGCGAGAGAAACATCTGATCACTTGTGCAAGTGATTGATATGCCAAGAAAAATAGCTAAGAGGTCCAAGTCTTTCATTGCAAATTCACCTAAAAGACTAATCATAAGGGGTCTTGTATACTTGAATCACCATAGAACGAAGTAAAAACAGTAGTTGGTGCCCGTTTGGACTTCCCACATTCGAGACCTATGTTACCTTCGTATTAAGGTTTGAATAAACTTATGTGAATACCATATGCATGTAACACCTGTGTCCGACCCAATTACAAAACCCGACCCGAATTTGAACTCGTCACGCAAATCGAAATTTTGATTTAACAATTTTGTTAATTATTTTGCAAATAAATGAATTTATCGTTTTTCATGCAAATCCGTTAATAACCGGGAATCACGTAAATTTCAAAAATCATATTTTAATATCCCTTGGTGTTTTATAAGGTCAATATAAGTCACTCGTAAATTTTTAGAGGTTAACGAATTAAAACGAGCACGAACGGTTAAAAATAAAATAAATATATATATAAATTATATATTTTATACCTCGTTAAACGTATCCCGAGCCTTAAAAACTTTTATAAACATGTTTTATAATGATTTGGTGCATAAAATAACAGTTCGGTAGAAGTTTAGGGGCTGAAATGCAAATAAAAACCACAGGGACTAAAACTGTCATTTGGCCATAGTTCCAGGCGTATCGCGCCGGACCCTCTTCCTGCTCGGCGATACGCGATGGCCTACAGGTCGCAGATTTTTGTTTTGCGACTTGTTCTCCACGTTTGGTCCATCCAGGTGTCGATTTCGGTCCGTTAGTCACCCCCTTACGTGTCTACATCAGATTTCGACCCTTCCCACTATAAAATCGAGCTCAAATCGTCCGGTTATACTCGCCAATTCACCATTTCTTCACCACATAAACCCTAAAACTCGCTCCAGCCCTTCTCTCGTCAAATTCGATCAAACCATGAGGTGTTAGAAGCTGATCTCCTGCAGTTACACGTTATTGGGTATGCTCTACAAAAGCCCTCTATCAATTTCTGTTAATCTTGTTGTTTTAATCGAGTTCTAGATCTATACACGAAATTAGGGTTCTTGATTTGTTTCTTTAATTCTGGGTAATTGGGAAGGAATTAGGGTCTGAGTTTTTGCAGGATATGATGTTATAACATATATTAAAGAACCCCTAAGTCAATTTTCATGATATCTAAACGTTTGGTATTTTATATAAAAATGTGCCAAAATTAGGGTTTTCGGGTCGTTGTTCTGCCCAAATTGAATAAATGATATTGAATTAGGATTTACTATTTTAAGAAATATTATAATATATCATAATGAATAAAACCCTAAGTTTTTACAATTTTATAAATTGTTTTGGTATTTATTTAATAAATACGTCAAAATTAGGGTTTTCACGACGTTACTTTGCCAAAATTGAACAAACGGGTTAAATCTAGGGCTAATCCTTTAAAATATATTATAAAATAATATTTTAAGTAAAATCCCTAATTTTATTTGATTTTATAAATTATTTTGCTATTTATTTGATAATTATTTCAAAATTAGGGTTTTAAATATGATTATTAAATATCAAACAAACCGGAAGGTATTAAAACTTGAATTTTGGTCTTAGAACATATTTATATATATTATAAGTGTATATGAGTTCAAAATCAATAAATGAATTATTGTTAGATAAATTACCAAAACCCTAATTTCCTAATAAAGGGCAAAATGGTCTTTTATCAAATAAGACCTAAACACTCCTTAAGTTCCTCATGTCCTTAGAACTATAATCATTATCATTCCCTATGTTCATTTAGCATGTTCGTTCCATTAGGATAATCTCCGGATTGTTATCTCTCACGATTGGTTCTATCTCTCGTTTCTGATCTACTTATCAGGTGAGTAACCACTAAATCCCCCCTCTTTTAATATTATGGGATGTGATGCGATATCAACTCTTATTATCATTAGAAGGGTGATTCCTTCAAATGATAATTTGAGTAGTGAGTAATTCACAAAACCCCCTCTTTAAATATTGTTGGTTATGACTATTCAATTCGTATTATCATTACTAATGGTGATTCATTCGAATGATAATCCGACTTGTGAGAAATCATACCTGCATTATCTTTTAACCTTTTTGGGGTGTAACATGTATCCTTATTTCAAATCATTTATCCAAAACACAAACGCGATTATATGATGATTTGATACGTTCTATGTATGTTAAATATGTGTGGATTATTGTGATTGGTTTGATCTAGCATCGGTTACTATCTTTATCTAGCATGCGTACTCATTAACATACCGAGCCGGGGTAACAATAATAGATCTATTGGTTTGACAGCCCACTTGGCATGCTTCGTGTGTAGCGCCTTGTGATTGGAAGCCTAGTTGTCTAGGGTTTGATGCGCACATTCATTGACTTTAACTCATTACTTGTTTGACTATACATATGAAAATATCTGATTAGACATATATCGCTGTTATTGATATTATACTTATATTATTTAAACATGTGTTTACTCACCAACTACTTTTGTAGTTGACACTTTATCTTATACATGTTGCAGGAACTTATACGTGAGCTATGTTGTGATCACGCTAGGATTGCTGGACCTAGATTAAAGACTTTAAATCAGTTAATATGTATTTCATGTTTACTTTATTGTACAATATCTTTAGTTGATTAATGAAAAAGGGCATGTTTAAGTATTACAACTTAATGTTAGTTGTCATGTGCATCTGGACAATCATTGCGCCCCGACATATTCCGCCGTCGGTTGGGGTGTGACAATGCAACTCAGGTCAAATCCGCTTGTTCATGCCAATCATTTATGGTTTTATATCAGATAGACTATTACCCGCATGTATTACGAGGGTGGCGACACCATGTGGAATGGTGTCTATCTGACGTTTGTGGTTCTGCTTTGCGGTTTAGTGGTAGCTAGTGACTTGTGGTGTTGCAAAAAAGTGAAGGGATGAAGAGACTATTAAATGATCATATTAGTTAAAACAATGGTAAGGATCGAGATATCACAGTCATCGATAATTCAATGTGGTTTGAAAGCATCATCGTCTACATTTCCTTGAGGAGTTACTATCGGTTGAAAGGAGATCGTCAACAATTTGGTAATTGTCAACCCTATATTTTCATTGTTTGTCTTCAATTTATTTAAATGTGATTGATATTCTTGTGGTTAAGTGGTATCTCATGACTAAAAAGTTAAGATTTTAAATCTTAAAGGTGTAGGTTGTAATATATTTATGCTACAAAATCTATAAGCTGGTGTTAAAATAGAATTCATATAAACTTGTGGGTAAGGTTTACTTAAAAACCTCTCTTATCCTAAAAACCTAAAAACCACTTAAATGAGTTATAAAATAATTTAATATTTAATTATAATATTATCACTACCACACACACACCCAATGTTTTATATATTTACAATAACACCCCTACTCTTTCAACTCCCCCCCCCCCTCACCCCCTGTGTTGCATATATGCAACATAATTATATAACCCCCAACCCGCACCCCTGCCGCCCCACCTACCCCCACCCCCACCATCCCCCACCCCTTGTTGCATATATGCAACATAAATACATTTCATATATACAACCCCTAACCCGCACCCCTGCCACCCCCGCACCCCACCCACCCCCACCCCCGTATTACATATATGCAACATAATTATATTGTATATATACAACCCCCAAACCTGTACCCCCGCAGCCCCGCCAACCACACCCCCTCCACCCCCTTGGTGTTGCACATATGCAATATAATTATATTGTATACATACAACCCCCAAACCGCACCCTCGCAGCCCCACCCACCCCACCCTCGTGTTGCGTATATGCAACATAATTACATTTCATATATACACCCCCCAATTCGCACCCCTCCCCCCCCCAACACTCCCCTCATGTTGCATATATGCAACACAATTGTGTTGCACATATACAACCCCCACTTACCCCTATGACGCATCCTCGCCAACCACCACCACCCTGTTGCATATATATAAACCCTAACCCGCACCCCAGCCACCCCTAACACGCACCCCAAAAACATGAATAGGAACTTGTGCGAAGAAGACGATGTTCAGATTTTACGATGAACAAAATTTTTTATTTATTTTTTGCTCCTTGATTTTTTTTTAAATATCACGTCTGGAGTCAGACGACATCGTGGATTTTTAATAACTCAACAATAGAAATCAAAATTGGATTTTTTTTCACAATTCACATTCTTCGCGAAGCTCATCCATGGTGGATTTTTAATAACTCAACAATAGAAATAAGACCTGGTTTTATTCTGTTGGGATTTGAAGTACGAATATATTGGTGTAATCGGTTTTAAGTTTCGTTCAAGCTTGATTAACTTCGCAAACCAAATTTCATTTGTGTTATCATCCTCCTTACTATATTTATCTCGAGCCATCAAAACAGCACCGAATTGCGTCAAGGTCGTTGGGTTTGAGAAAGAGATAGAAAGAAGTTTAAGGGTTAGGAGGTCATCGGTGAAGCAAGTTCGTGAAGTAAATGAACGAACGTAAAATATAGAATATTGCATATATGCAACATAATATATTGCCTTAAAATATCATAATATTTGAAACTATAAACACGGACATGTTGCATAAGTGCAACATAAGCATAAATACGGTTTATTTAATGTTGCATATATGCACTATATAGAATATTGCATATATGCAACATATTATATCGCATTAAAACATCATGACGTGTAAAACTATAATAAAAGAAATGTTGCACATATGCATCATAGACATGTTGCATATGTGCAACATAAGCGGAAACATTGTTTATTTGATGTTGGGTATATGCATTATATAATGTAGGGGGAGTGGGGTTGTATATTGCAACACAAGGGTGTTGCATATATACAACACGGGGGTTGGGGATGTGGTGGGTGGGGAGTGGGGTTCTATATATGCAACACTAGGGTGGGGGTTGGGGGTTAGGTGGATGGGGAGTGGGGTTGTATATATGTAACACAAGGGTGTTGCATATACGCAACATAGAGTGGGTGGGTGGGTGGGGGGGCGGGGGGGTAAGCGGGGGTTGTATTATGCAACACAACTGTGTTGCACATATGCAACACGCGAGGGGGTACAGTTTGGGGTTGTATATACATGCAACACACTCGTGTTGCATATATGCAACATGAGGGAAGGGGTGCAAGTTGTATATATGAAATGTAACTATGTTGCATATATGAAACACCGGGGGGGGGGGGGGGCTGAAAGGTTGGGGGTTGTATATATGCAACACGCTTGTGGTGCATATATGCAACACGGGTGGTGTGGGGGTGGGTGGGAGTGGTGCGGTGGGGGTGGGGGGTGGTGTGGTGGGGGTGGGGGGTGGTGTGGTGGGGATGGGGGTAGGGGTGGGGGTGGTGAGGTGAGGTGTGGTCGGGGGTGGGGGTGGGGTCAGGAGGGGGTGTTGGGGTGAGGGGTGGGCGGGGGGGGGGGGTGGTGGGGTGAGGGGTGGGCGGGGGGTGGTGGGGTGGGGAGGGGGAGTGTGAAGTGGGAAAATGAAGGGTGGTGTTGTAAATATATAAAACATAGGGGTGTGCGGTATTGATAATATTATAAGTTAAATATTAAATTACTTTATTACCCTTAATTTAAGTGGTTTTTAAGTTTTTATGTTAAGGAGGAGTTTTCACATGATCTTTACTCATAAACTTGTTTAATAGGCGTTAAAATCACTAATCATTTAGATTTTAAATAAACATATATAGTCGGGGTTTCATTGTACACCACTTAAAAGTGTAGACCAATAGACCCCTTTTTTACTATTGTATCTTTTGATCTTAGGTTGTGATTAATTATTAATTTTTTCATATTTTTTTTCCTTTTTTTAGAAAATTTTACATATGAAATAAGACTATTTCACATGCGAAAGGGTTTACAATAACAAGCATTGACACACCCTCACTTCGTGATGGGGCTCTTGGTCTAAAACACAAAAGAACCGAAAAAAAAAAGAATAAAAGGAAATCACCACCAAACCAAGAATTTAGTTTGTGAAAACATCCGCACAAAGAATTTTAGATTAATCAAAGAAAATCAGAGAAGTAAAATTAAATGCAAAAATTAGGTGCAAACCATAAACCACCATGTTTGAAACTAGGTGACATTAGTTAATGTAGGAGTAGCCTACTTAATAGAGATTTTATCCTTTTAAATGAAAATACTGTGTTTAAACCTAGAAAACGATGTAATTTGATATAAATATTAAGATCGAGAGGAATAACGTTGTGTTTAATGGTGTGTCGCCTTCGTTAGACAAGGTTAAAAATGAGATAAAAATTTGGAGCATGGTGTGGATGTCTAATAGATGTAAACATAGCATAGATTGGGACAATTGTACTTTAATGTAACGTTTCTTTTGATTGGTGTTTGGGGACGCTTCTAGCTCCTTGCTAGTTTTGCGCTGTTCTCGTTTTGGTGTTTAATGGAGATATGTTGCTGTTCAAAAAAAATAAAAATAAATAAATAAATAATTCGGGTGGCATCTTAATAAGTAATGGGCCTACACCATCAAACCATGAGCCTACATTTTATTTATTTTTGTTTACTCGTAATTAATGGCTTGTAGCCCAAAAATATCCACCAATGATACGATAGTGTTTTTTAAGATTAATGGTTAGCCCACTTAGTATAGTCTAATAGAAGCTTTTGTTTAGTCGAAGGTTTTAGGTTCAAAAACTCAAACAAATATATAATTGGTAACAATAATATAAGGATGGGCGGTGTGGGGGATAAATTTTTTAGGATGAGTAAAATAGGATAAGTTGATGGACCAATAGGAGAGTGACAAAGGAGAGAGAAAAAAAGTATATGTGTTTTTTGTTTTTTGGAATAATATGGGTGAGATAAGTTAGGTGGGATAAGTTGGATAGTTGGGTGGGAAAAAGTATAGGGTAAAACTCTCGGCAATTCTCGGCATTCAGTTGTCGTTTTGTGGATTTTTTTTGCCGAAATCCACACATGCCGAAGGCATGGTGTGGGTTTCCTTTGCCGAATTCCCACTTGCCGAAAAAATTAACCACCCATACCGTCCGCCCTAATTGGTGTAATTCAGTTTTTAAAGTAGTTTAGGAGTATAATATTGTCGTTCAGAAAAGAAATGATTTAGGTTTTGTGATTAACAATAATATTGATTTAAAAATAATATTAAATAAGTATATATGTTTATTATTCTCAATAAAAGCTGTTACATAGAACATATTAATTATGTTAGATGTTGCTTTACATAGACTCTTTCATGGGTCTTAATCTTATAGAGTTATCTTTTTTTTTTCTTTTTTTCTTGTCGGGTATAAAACATTATACTTACTCTAGAAAGACGACCGAGATTAATTGTTTTGACATTTCTTGACTCTTAAGTCATTCTCACAATTTCATTAGAATCGAATTATTATATTAATACTAATTTAGGAAAATATTATAAGATAAATCTAAAATCGTTGTTTGTCTGCGGCCGACTTTAGCGTCTTGCTTTACGGTTTTTTCTTGTTAATGAAGTCGCCATTAAAAAAAAAAGATAATCTAAAACCGACCTTGTTACATGAATACACTGGAGTTTTACTTATTTTCACTAGTCTAGCGAAGATAAAAAGTATTACAAACCACTTAACTTAAGGATTATAATTATTACAAGTTACATAAGGTTGGTTGTGTAATAAGTAAAGTCGTATAACATAACACTTAAGTCATTTTTCGATATTTTTAACGTTTGTCTTCTAAGTTAAATGTTGTTACAAACTTACAATAAACCAAATCATCAACATTTTTTTGCACGTATCTAACCCAAACCTCTGCTCTTCTCTCTCTCAACTGCCAAAGCTTCCACCACCACCACCTGTAACCTAATTAATGGTATGATACTATCAACTCATACATAATTGATCATTGATTTAGTGAATCTGCTAAAATTTATGAAGTTAATTTGTGCTTCTTGAAACCAAATCCAACATTAAAATTCAAATTCGAATCTGCTCAACTTTATGAACTTGTTGACTTGTAAAAAGTCAAAATTAAGTAGAAAATCATTAAAAACAATCGACTAACACAATTATTGATGAAAAACGATCTACATATGAATCAAAAGAAGAATTAATCATCAATATCTATCTGAAGAACAAATGAAGAACAACTGAAGAACACCAAATATTTTAACTTACACATCGAGTTGTGGGGCTTGATCTCAGTATTTGGGAGGATAAACAAAAAGCCGTTGGCATTCTGCATTCTGGAAATTGGTTAAAGGGTTGGAAACAGGAACAATTCTAAGTGCAAACTTTCATCATCGCCTCTATAAACTGAAAACAAATCTCGGAATCATCTCAAATGAATCGTCGATGAAGATAAGAGTATAATGAAAGTTGTAGGGTTGCTTAGCGGCATTCGTTTCCGGTGGAATTTGGAAGCCGGAATTGTGGGTGAGAACTTGATCGACAACGAGTTGAGATCGGTTGCTGGAATAGTGGGTGTAGGCTTTGGTTTTTATCAACGGTGTTAGTCAGTTGGATGTGGTTAAAAATAAAATAAACTTAGAGACTGAAATTGCAAAATTTAAACTATTAGACTGAAATGATTAAAATTAACAAACACATTAACAAAAATAATAGTTTACTCTAAAGAATATAACACTTATAATTATAAAATGTGGATAGTTACCAACAATTTGAAAAAACAAACCCAACAATGTTGAATTAT
Source organism: Deinandra increscens subsp. villosa (assembly GCA_039602395.1). NCBI lineage: Eukaryota > Viridiplantae > Streptophyta > Magnoliopsida > Asterales > Asteraceae > Deinandra > Deinandra increscens. The sequence continues at coordinate 11,063 of JBCNJP010012051.1, forward strand.
TTGTGATTTTGCTTAAACACTTATGTTTTTCTAATCTCATCCAACCACTTAAAAAACTCTAAACTCCCATCTGTTCTCACCATCTTCTGGTTCAACAGCTTGGAAATCCACACTCACGCCGCCATTGATGCTCTGTAGTAGAGAGAGAAAATCAACGACATACATACCTCTTTCAAACAAATCCGGTCCTCGATTCATTCCTCATTTCATTCACTTCAATTCCCCCCAATATTCAAGATCAACAGATTTCTGATCCTCTCTACACCCAATATTCAGTCACTGTTTTGCCGTGAATCTGAGCACGATTATGAAGAAATTGAGGAGTTTCTACATGCATTTGAAGCATCCGCATACGATAAAGCGGAAATGGATCTATCCATTGGCCGTCGGGTCAACCGTCGTCCTCTTTCTACTGTTTCTTCTAACCCTAACTTCACTCGACGGCAATCGCATCTACGGCTACTACGCCATGGCCGGAAACTCTGTTTTCATCGAAGATAAGCTCCGGCCTATCGGCGTTTCCGACGCTCCTCGTCCGGCGAGGTTCGCCTACCTCATCTCCGGCTCGAATCACGACGGCGTTATGCTCCGACGGACTCTTCTCGCTCTGTACCATCCGAATAACCGCTACGTGGTGCATCTGGACGCCGAATCTTCGCCGGAGGAGCGGCTCGAGTTGCATGAGTTTGTAACAAACCATCCGGTTTTCGTGAAATTCGGCAATGTCGTGATGATCACGAAGGCTAATCTGGTGACCTATCGTGGACCGACGATGGTGGCGAATACGCTTCACGCGGCGGCGATTTTGTTGAAACAGGGCGGCGATTGGGACTGGTTTATCAATCTCAGCGCCTCTGATTACCCTCTCGTCACTCAAGACGGTAAGATTCCGTTTCAAATCTGTTAATTCAACATATAATTCTGTTAATACTTTCGTGTTTGTTTCAGATCTGATTCATACGTTTTCTTCTCTACCTAAGGATCTTAATTTTATGGATCATACAAGTAATATTGGATGGAAAGAGTAAGATCTCTCAACTCGAATCATCAGATATTCAGAATTTCAGATCCTTTGTTTTAATAGTAATCTAACTGAACATGTGTTATTTAGGTTTCAGAGAGCAAAGCCTGTGATAGTTGATCCTGGGTTGTATATGACAGAAAAAACTGATGTTTTTTGGATCACACAGAGGAGAAGTGTACCTACAGCCTTCAAATTATTTACAGGTTTTTTATGGCATTTTTTTTAGCAACAGGATTCTCTAGTTCATTACTATTAGCCGATTATAGTAACTAATATAGACATAGACATATGCATCAACTCATTTAATTTTGGCATGTGAAATCAGTCCAAATTGGAAAGGTTGGAGTTTTTTTTTCCAATGTTTATATATGAAAATTTTATGGCAATTCAACATCTTCTTTTACTTGATTTAGTCGAGTGTGGATTGATTCGGGTGTTTCAGCTATAAGTTTTGCAACTTCCTGATACGGACCCAGGTTCAGACCCAGATCCACATATTCAGATTGCAGTTATGACCCATGACCAGTTCCAGATTAATAGGTCTAATTAGTAGGAGAGTGGGGCTGATTATTAGGAAGTGTTGCCATCAACTTGGGTTAAGTTGAAATGTTTGTATTTTAATTTTTGGCTAGTTGTGTTGTTAATTTGAATTCTGCTTTATGTCTGTAAACTTGGAGAGCAGCCATTCTCGAATTTGGCTAATTTGGGTGATAATCATTCGATTATCAATCCTTGATTTCAATTCTGTTCTACTCAATTTTTCTGGGTTCTATCACTTCCATTCCCAGGTTGAACATAGGTAGGGCGTGTGAACCTTGGGCTCTTGTCTTTGGTTATGTACCACTAATAAGCTTGAGTTTGACGGTAAATAGACTATAGTACCGCAGACAAGAATTTGAAAGAAAATGCCTATGATAGTTTATTAGTTGCGTAACACTGTAGGCAAATCTCACATTGACCATTGATGGAAAGATGCTAGGGTCATAAGAATGCCTGACCTCAAACACCAATAACTTGTTTTGGGTGTATTGGCGGTGGATTAGGAAAAAACTCTACAATTAGGCATCCTTGGGTGAGAGTAATTCCAGGATTGATGACTCTCCTAGGAAGTTTCCACTTGAGTAAACAAGAACAAATCTGTGAGCTCCTCATGGGCTAAGCATACAATATTGGTTGGTACGAGGGACTGGATGTTAGAGTTTGTATGTCCATTTGCTTTTCTTATGACCTTATCAGTTTAATGCTTCAACATTCATGAAATATTATAAGAATTCTAGTGAACCTTGGATGTATGCAAATTGCTAACCATGCACATGCTATGTCTTTATCTTGATTTATGACTCTTAATTTATATACATAGTTCAAATGCTCATCTTTTATTTATTTCTTTTGCATTTTATCTCAGGATCTGCATGGATGGTTTTATCTCGCCCGTTTATTGACTTCTGTCTATGGGGATGGGACAATCTGCCCCGAACAGTCCTTATGTACTACGCAAACTTCATCTCATCTCCTGAAGGCTATTTTCATACAGTCATATGTAACACAAAAGAATTCAGAAATACAACTGTAAATAGTGATCTCCACTTTATAACATGGGACAACCCGCCCAAACAACATCCTCACTACCTTACATTACAAGATATGCGTCGGATGATAGACAGCAACGCCCCGTTTGCAAGAAAGTTCCATCAAGATGAACCCGTTCTTGACAAGATCGACTCTGACCTCCTGTTCCGAGGCCCGGATATGATTGTCCCTGGTGGGTGGTGTGCTGGGAGTCGTGAAAATGGTTCAGACCCGTGTTCAGTGGCCGGGAACCTCACTAGGCTTCAACCTACAAGTGGTGCAAAAAGGCTTGAGAATCTTGTGAACTCACTTTTGTCAGAAGAGAGTTTTAGACCGAGACAATGCAGATGACCGACTACAAGTGGTGAGTGTTGATTGGTTGTAATTAGTTTGTGTGAGACGACACTGCCATGTGGATTATCTAGTTTGATGACATGTGGCAGACGTTAAACCTGATTCTGTGGGAGAATTTTTTTAGAACATAGCTTTTTAAGGGGTTGAGGGATGATGGTGAAACCAACAAGGGTTGGTTGATTGTAAGTGACTGAAAACAAAGAATATGGTGCCCTTTTTACTTTTTAGTGGGCACAAGAAGAATGCTGTAAAATATAAGACAATTTCTAAACATTCCTTCAGAACATGGCTTTGCTATTGCTGACGTGTATTGTTGTATTGATGTTAGTTGAAAGAGATGTTTCCTTTTAAGGATAGGTTCGGTAGTACTCATCCAATACAAAGTTTATGATATTAAATATACTTTATTTTTATGAGCCAAGTACCAAAAAAAAAAGGCCTTT